>PVKP010021116.1:0-39645 GCA_004027715.1 Plecturocebus donacophilus | reverse complement strand
GGTGCAGGTGATTGTCATGACATTTCTCTGATAGAAAAGTAAGGTATTTAGAGAAATATTCATAGTAACTACAACCCCCTCCTCTAATTAGATGTGAATAAGAATTTCATAACATGACTTTAATTGTAGAAGGAGCAATTGAAGAAAAACATTCTTATTGTTGCTCAGGACGTTAAGTACTGGGGAAGTGTAAACTGAATTGGATAAAAGAGATAACTAATATTTTAACTTATTTTCAAAAGTTATAAGTCAAAAGGAAAACATATTAGTTATTTTTGTCTTGATACTCTTGCATCCCAGAATGAAGCATTATACTAATGGGATAATTTATTTGACAGGAAGTTGAGGAGAGATCATTTAACTCAAAGACTTTAAAAATATTTATGTATATGATACACCATGACGTGTCCAAAACCCACTCAATTGTCAATTCTCGTAGAAATAGAAATAATTCCTTTACTCAAGTTTGTGGCTACACTTTATACATAGAGAAGAACTACCTACATATGAAAGACTGTGGCTTTATATGATTTTAGATTCTATGTGAGGCAAGCATCTACATTTTTAGTTTCCTAGTAACCCCTGCTAAAACATAAAGCCATTTTAATTTCTCTTTCCTCAACTATTCTCCAAACCAGTAGATAGCTCATCCATATGTTCTTTTCTGTCTTTTACTGTCCATTTTTTTTTTTTTGGTGTTTTTAACCTAGTCCAGAGCTTCCAATTCATACCCAACTATTACTACTGTTTCTGCACTAGCACTTCCTGCATTGTCTCCGTTCTGTCAAATAGTGGTTTTCGTCCTGTTCTGAAATGTGTAATGGCTTCTGGTTGCCTGTAGGATAAGTTCCAGATTTATCAGTGTGCCATTTGTCATTTTCAATACCTTTATTTCATCCTGTTTTCAGACCTAATATTCCACTTTTCACAAACTTCTCGTTACACATATTACTGACATGACTTTTTGTGACAAACTAGGTTTCTTTGATTATCTCAAAATGCCTCTAAAATATCTGATTTTGTTTTGTAGAGTTTTATTTCTTTATTACCTAAGCGACCACCAGGGATTCCTCCCTCAGTCTCTATCTGTTCAGTTGTTCTCTCCCTGCAAGACCCCATTCATATCAATAACAGAGGTTTTATTACCTCTGAGCTGCTAAAACATTTATAGTTATGAAATGTATATGTGTTGACAAAAGTACATTGTAGTTCACTATAGTTGTGGCTTTTTGGAGACAATGTTTTTAGCTTTATTATATTCACAATAAAATTGTGGTGGCTTATATATTGAACACAAATGTAATTTAATTGAAATTTGATATGATAAAATCATTACATTTGATTATATGCTTCAAATTAAATTAGATTACTATAGGAAATTGGTAGTTCTCTGATATTCTTTAAATTTTATCAAATAGAAGCAGTAGTTTTCAATGTAATAATGGCAAAAACACTAAGATAATGATGTAATGTTATTTGTTTAATTTGGAGAATGCAAATACATGATGCATTCTGGAATTTGTAAATATAAAAAAATACAATGAAAAGGTTAAAATAGTCATCCAATGAATAAAAGTACATTTTCAAAATGTTTTTTTGTCTATAGGTTCTTTTAAAAATTCTAGCTTTACTATATATCTGAATAATTGAAATATTTTTTCTTCTCTGTAGAAAGTCTTTTTAATGTAACCACTGAGATTGCACAGCAGTCATTTTTTTCTGTCTTTAAGTTGTTCTATAATGAGAAGCTTCATTGAACAACCAAAAGAGTAAATCTACAATTTCTTAAAAGCTTAGAAAATATAGCACAAGTTTTAAAATGAGAGGTGTAAGTTTTTTTTATTACTATGGAACTTTGGTTTGGCACAAAGAAATACATTCATTCTCTTTAAGAATGTGCAAGGTGCTTCTAGAAATTAAGCTGATACAGTCATCAAATACAGTTTGTTTATTTGGGAGCAGAACTTCAGAAATAGGTCCAAAAAATGAGAAGGTTATTTAATCATGTCATTTTCGACAGGTATAATTTGACAAACTAAATGATTTTTTCAAAGATTTGGCTTCCATAAACCAATATTCACAATGCCAGCTGAAGGATCCTACAACTATTGCTTGCAGCTAGGGCTTATCAGTTATAAAAGTAAACACTAACTTAAAAAGCAGCACAACAAATAAACTATCTGCTCGATTACAATTATTTCTGATGCAATATCAGCACACATTTACTACTCTATCTCTGATAACCCTTCTAAAATGTTAAAATATTTTGTATAGTACAGTAAACATTATAATGGTTTTATATGCAGATTTATTACCCTTTGCCAACAGACTAAATGCGTAATTTGTCAGGGAATGCAAGTTTATCCCAATAAACTGGTTGGTTAATTTTTTTCTTTGAGTGTTGATCTTTTGTTACAACATGATCAGTTCAAAGAAACTAAAGGTGATAATTAAGATTTTCATTTTATGCCCCCAAAATTAGATAATACAATTTAAAATAATTATACCTTTATATTGCAAATAATATAAATTTTTATAATAAAATAAAAGCATTAGTAACATTTCAATACCTATGAATATTGTAACAGCATTAGTTATACCATTTTATATTTTCTTTTCTCACTACTTTTTGGGGAGAGGAAAGAACTCCTTTATTCACTAAGTGGTCTCACAGATAGACAGATACATTGTTTTGAGGCAACAGTACCAAGAAGATCTGGAATCTGAAGTTATTATTTTCCTGAAAATATTTTATTTACATGCATTCTACTAAGATTATGTTACATCTTGAGGTTTGACAGTCACTCTATAGATAAAATAAAAATAATTATCTAGATAAAATAACTAATAATTAAAACTTTATAGTCTTTGAACTTTTCTCAAAAGGCATAAGCTGACTCATGAATAAATGAATTGTCTGAACAAAATTTATCATTCTTAATAGAAAGGTTGTAAATTCCAGACACTCAACAACATAACACTAAAAATTGTCCAACAGCTAATAAAAACTACAATCCATGTGAGGAAGCAGGAACATGTGATCCATAACTATGAGAGAAAAATCAGTCAATATAAACAGACTAAAAGATGGAATAAACATTCAAAAACTTTAATAGAACTATTTGAAAACATTCAAGTACTTAAAGGAAAACATAAACATAATTAAAAGAGTCATGAAGACTTAAGATATGAAATTTTCAGAGCCAAAAAATAATACTTAAGATGAAATAATCACTGGGTGGGCTTCTGGAAAAATTAGAGAAGAATGAGAAAGAATTCTTGAATTTGAGGACAGGGAAATAGAATTACCTAAAATGAACAGAAAAAAGTAGGTCAAAAGAAACAAAAGGGTTCTTTAGTTTTCTTGTGGTAATAGCAAGAAGTCTAACATATGTATAATTGGAGGTAACACATTAAAAAGAAAAAAGATATTATGGGGGAAACTATCAAGAAATAACATCTATTTCTCATCAGAATACAGTTCAAAAGACAATATAGCATTTTAAATTATTGAATAAAAATTAGAAAGATTTTTAATCTAGATGTTATATCCACTAAAGCAACTGAGAAAAATAAAAGTAAAATATTCACATTTTAAAATAACAAGAGAGAGAATTTTGAGCCAGCAGATCAATACTACATAAAAGGCTAAAGATAATTCTTCAGGCTGAATGTAAAGTTTAAAAAATGGTAAATTTAAATAGAAATAATTGTTGATTTTTAATATCATTAAATAATACTAGATTGTTTAAAGCAAAATTAATAGCAATATGTTGACTGCTTTATTACTTATGCAAAAGTAAAATGTATTATAATAATAGTACAAAGGACAAAAAGGAGGAAATGGAAATACAGTCTACAAGATTCTTTAATTAAACATAATTTTATAGTATTTTTTACAAGTAGATGGTCATAAGTTTTTATATATTGTAAATCTAGCAACCACTGAAACATAAAACAAAGAAGTACAGTTAATAAACCAATAGAGGAGATGTTTCTCACCCCCTCATTTTGGTTTCTAAGCTCCTTCCTCCTGGAATAAATTTTCCTGCTGTTTTCTCTTTTCCTCACCCTCTCGATACCTGTTAAATTCCGTACCTTGGAATTTTTGTTGCTATATTATATATAAAATATGTCATGTATTATTTCCCCAAATCCCCAGTCATGTGGCCCACCATACTTTGGGCAAACATCTATTTTAGGTGGTACAACACTATTACATGTTTTCTTTAATGAGCTAGATATTAAAGTGGGTCCTGGAGATGTGTCACTATGTTAGTCCATATTCTGTTGCTTATAACAGAATACCAGAAACTGGGTAATTTTATAAAGAAAATAAATTTATTTCTTACAGTTATGGAGGCTGAGAAGTCCAAGATCAAGGAGTGACCTGCTGAGAGCCTCCTTGCTGGTAGGGACTCTTTTCAGAGGTCTGAGTCAGAGCAGGGCCTAGGGCAGGGTAATGGAACTAAGGAAGCTAACATTCTAGCTTAGGTCTCGCTTCCTCTTCTTATAAAGCCATTAGTTCCCCTCTCATGATAACCCATTAATTTCCGAACCTATTAATTTATGACATTCAAAAGAACAGAGCCCTCTTAAGGACCCTACCTCTCAATTTTGCCACATTGGGGATTAAGTGTCAACATGAGTTTTGGAGAGGACACTCAAAGCATATTAGTCAGTGAATAGATTAGAAAGAATTTCTGTTCTAACAAAGCTTATATTCTATGAATAAAGGTGAATATTAAATGTGTGATGATAATAACTAAAAAGAATTATATTAAAGCTGGTTCTTTTTCATCTCTGCTTCCCTATTGCCTAGTCAATGCTTGAATCACAGAAAGTTCTCAATCAACAATTATTGGCTGAATAAGGCTACTCTGGTACACTGCCTATGGGGTAGCCCTGCTCTACAAGGAGCGTAAAGAAAAAATTGTTAGGTGAATAAAGAAATAAAATCATGACTTAAATGCTGTTCTCTGATAGTCTTCTCTGATTTCTCCCAGAAAAAAAGGGGCACTATAGCTCTTTGTTGGTGTGAATTCCTTAAAGCAATTATCATCATATTGATGATAATGTATCTCCTTAAACAACTATGACTAACTTGAGAGTAAGTTTTGTAGACTTTCTATGAATAATGTGAATGAAGATCTTCAAATTAATAAATCTTCTGGAATCACTCTTTTTTCATTTTATTTTTGAGACACGGTCTCACTCTGTCACCCCTGCTGGAGTGCACTGAGGTGATCATAGCTCACTGCATATTCCATCTTCCAGGCTCAAGTGATCCTCCCACCTCAACTTCCCAGGTAGCTAGGATTACAAGCCCATCATGCTATTGTGCCTAGCTAATTTTTTAACCTTTTGTTAAGACAGGCTCTCACTTTGTTGCCCAGGCTGGTCTCGAACTCCTGAGCTCAAGCAACCCTCCCCCATTGGCCTCCCAAAGTGTTGAGATTACAAATGTGAGCAACCATGCCCAGTCTTCGAAAGCACTCTTTCTTTACTATTGATCTGAATTGAATTTGACTGTCTTTTAATGGAAAGCTACCCCAGCATTAGTGGAATAAAGTCCTCTGGTTCATTAAGTATTATGCTTTCTGTATATGTTGGATTTTATAATGAGTTGGAAATTTTCTCCTGTATTTTATATAGTAAGAAAGAGTTTGTGTATGACTGATATTATTTCTTCCTTAAATATTTACTGGAAATTTTTGTGTGAAAGTTTATTTAAAAAAAAATTTTTAAATTATACTTTAAGTTCCAGGGTACGTGTGCAGATCATGCAGGTTTGTTACATAGGTATACATGTGCCATGGTGGTGGTTTGCTGCATCCATAAGACTTTCCATTTTTTTTTTAACAAATCAGACACTAATCTTATTTCTTGTATCAGTTTTGGAAAACTTTGAATTGTAAGGAATTTTAAAATTTAAATTGTAAAATTTACTGGTGTAAAGTTCTTCATATTGCCTCAATTATCACTTTAACAATTATAGACACTGTATTGCTTTTGTCAGCGATTTTACAGTGATGATGTGTTTTAGATTCACATATTTTCTTTTTATTTCCATTTTCTTAAAATTGTGATTTTTAAAAATATTAGTACTGTAGGAATTCATAAATTTATTAATTGATAGGATATAATTTGGGCTTGGAAATATTCTCTATTAGATATTCATTTTAATGCCTTATTATTGTTGTATTGTACTTCCTTTGCACTGTATTTACCGTGCTTTTTCAAAGTTCTGGAGACAAAAATTGAAATCATTGGTTTTATCTTTTCAATAATATGTTTTTTTTTTTTTAGATTTCTTATACTTTATTTCAATAGGGTTTTGGGGACCAGGTGGTGAATAAGTTCTTCAGCAGTAGTTTCCGATATTTTTGTGCACCCATCACTTAAGCATCATTTCATTTTTGAAAATGTTTTATCTCTGTGCCTGCTTGATATACATCTTCATTAAAATGAGGTTCAAACTATTTTCTGATCTCTATTGTTCTATTCTTTTGACCCATGGGTTATTTAGAAGTGTATTGCTTAATTTCCAAGAAGTTGAGAACTTCATTATTGATTTTTAACTCATTTCTCTAAGGTCAGAAAATATACTCTGAACTCTTGAGTTGCCCTTAATAATTCAGAGTCGATCAATTTTGGTAAAAGCTACACATAGATTTGAGAATAATATGAGCTTTGTCATTGCTGGATTTAGTTTCCAAATATATCAATTAGGTCAGCTTGTCAATTGCGTTTTTCAAATTTTTAAGAAGTCACTATTTCATCATTTTATACTGTCAGCAAATGTATGCTAAATTCTCCCATTATGATTATGGCTTTATCGAGTTCTGTTTTTAGTTTTCAGATGCTGTTTTATCTATTTAACTATGTTACTGGGTGATATAGATTTTAATTCTTTTATCTTCCTGGTGAAATGACTGTTTAATGAATTTTAAAATTCTGGAAATGTGTAGTAGTATGACCTAACTTTAATGGCTTTGCCTTATAGCAGTACATCTACTTGCTGGGCAATTTTTTAAAATCCTTTTCCTTTCAAACTTTCTGAGCCTGTTTTTTGTTTGTTTGTTTGTTTTGTTTTTTAAGCAGGGTCTGGTCTATCACTCAAGCTGGAGTGCAGGGGCGCGATCTTGGCTCACTGCAACCTCTGCCTCCCAGGGTTCAAATTATTCTCGTGCCTCAGTCTCCCAAGTAGCTGTAGCTAGGATTACAGGCGTATGCCACCACACCCTACTTTTAGGATAGCCCCAAAGTGCTAGTATTACAGGTGTGAGCCACTGCACCTAGCCAAACTTTCTGAGTCTTTTTTGGGGAAGGTTAGAATTATAGTTTAACCAGTATGCTATAGTTTTAGCATTTTTAAGTTGTCATTTTATTGTTATATGGCTTTTATCTTTAGTGCTGATAAATACTGTAGCTCCTTTGAAAGTAATTTTCTCCCTTTGGTTAGTTTTAAGATTCTTGTCTTTGTCAGCAGTTTCAGTATGATGTGCTTTAGATTCACTGAGCTTCTTGAGTCTATTGGTTGATATCAGCCTTCAGTTGGATAGAATTTTTTGTTATTATTTTAAATATTACATTTTCCACATTTTAAAAAATTTCCTATCCTTCTGGGACTCCAGTAACATATATGTTAGGATCTCCAAATACTCATATAGTTAACCATGTCCCACATGTACCTTGTGATCTCATCTGCTTTTTCTATTCTTTTCATTTTTGTTTTTCTACCCCACAATACTTATTTCCATTAAACTGCCTTAAATTTACTGACATGATTTCTGCTGTTACCAGTCTGCTGTTAATCTCATGTAATGAGATCATTATTTTGGACATAGTAATTTTGGAGTTTGAGAATGTCAACTTAATTTTTTTATAGATTCCATTTTTTGTTGAAATCTGGTATCTTTAAATTCATTTTTTTCTTATTTTTCTCTACTTTTAATATTTATAAAAGTTATTTTAAATTATCTACTATTTCTAATATTTTAATCATGTGAATCTGTTTCTGTTATCTATTTTTTTCTTGGTATGCCTAATAAGTTTTGACTGAACAGTAGGCATAGTATTTACAAATTCTAGAGGATCCATAATCATATTATCCAGCAAAGTGGGTTCTCTCTTTCTTCTGCTAAGCAAATGAATTGAGGGACTGGTTGCATTTTAGTCTAAAAAAGACTGAGATAAGTTGAATCCAGTTTGCAACTTTGCTAAAACAAAGAGTACTCCTAATTTTCTCCTGTTCTTTGATGTCGCTCCTCCTGCTTTCAACTGGTATTTTTCAGTTGATCTCTGGTCTTTTGAGCACCATTAAACTATAATAAATATTATTATTCTTTTCATAAAGCTTCAGCTTATCTGACTATCCAAAGCTTCTGAATTGGGCAAATGTCTGGCAGGAGAAACCAGCTGCTTGTTGAATCTACACAAATCAATTTTGTCACTTCAAACCCATGTGACTGCCAAAAGTTCTGCAGGCTTCTCTGTTCTGGCAGCACGTCTGTCCAAGCTCAAATTCTTGCCTCTCACAATTGGCAAATATCCCTCAGAGAAAAACAGTTGTATATTATTAACTAGTGTTTAAAAGCAACTCTCAGCTACATTTGAATAGTTGACTTTTGTTGTTTATCAAACCTTGTAAGTTTCTTGAGTGTGTGAGGGTATTTTTATCTACTACAAATAACTTCATCCTACCTAAAAACAGTTTCATTTTTTGTTTTGTTTTGTTTGAGACAAGGTCTCACTCTGTCACCCAGGCTGGAGTATATTGGCACAGTAATGACTCATTGCAGCCTCAACTTCCCAGGCTAAAGCAATCCTCCCACCACAGCCTCCTAAGTAGTTGGGACTACAAGCATGCACCTCCACATCTGGCTATTTATTATTATTAGATTTTTTTTTTTGTAGAGACGAGATCTCACTCTCTTGCCAAGGCAGGTCTTGAACTCCAGGACTCAAGTGGCCTCCCAAAGTGCTGGGATTACTGGCATGAGCTACCGTGCCCAGTCAAAACTGTTTCTTATTATGAAAAAAAGAATCACTCAAACTCCACTCCACCCCAACAAAATTCCAGTAGGTACAGTACACTTCTCAATATTTCTACAAGTCTCTAGGTGTGAAATGTAATGTGAGAAGAAATTGAAGGATGTATTAGTCTGTTTTCACACTGCTGATAAAGACATATGAGATAGGATAATTTATAAAGTAAAAGAGGTTTAATGGCATGGCTAGGCAGCCTCACAATCATGGCAGAAGGTGAAAGGCAGACATTACATGGCAGCATGCAAGATAGAATGAGAGAGCTTGTGTAGGGAAACTCCCCTTTATAAAACCATCAGATCTCGTTAGATTTATTCACTGTCAGGTGAACAGCATGGAAAAAACCCACCCCAATGATTCAATTACCTTTCACCAGGTTCCTCCCACAACACATGGGAATTATGGGAGCTAAAATCTAAGATGAGATTTGCATGGGGACACAGCCAAACCAAATCATACCACCCCCAATCTCGTGTCCTCACACTTAAAAACCAATCATGTCTTTCCAATAGTCTCCCAAAGTCTTAAATCATTTCAGCATTAACTCAAAAGTCCATAGCCCAAAGTCTCATCTCAGACAAGGCAAGTCTCTTCTGCCTATTAGCCTGTAAAATCAAAAGTAAGTTAGTTACTTTCTAGATACTTTGGGGGTACAGGCATTGGATAAATACACCATTTCAAATGGGAGAAATTGGCCAAAACAATGGGGCTATAGGCCCCATGCAAGTCTGAAATTCAATAGGAAAGTCACTAAACCTTAAAGTTCCAAAATGATCTCCTTTGACTCCATGTCTCACATCCAGGTCACTCTGATGCAACAGGTGGGTTCCTACAGCCTTATCAGCTCTGCCTCTACATCTTTGTAGGGTACAGCTACCCTCCCGGCTGCTTTCACAGGCTGTCTTTGAGTGTCTTCAGCTTTTTGAGGTGCACAGTGCAAGCTGTCAGTGAATTTACCATTCTGGGGTCTGGAGGACAATGGCCCTCTTCTCACAACTGACCTAGGCAGTACCCCAGTAGGGACTCTGTGTGGGGGCTCTGACACCATGTTTTGCTTCCACACTGTCCTAGCAGAAGTTCTCCATGAGGGTTCTGCCCGTGCACCAAACTTCTGCATGAACATCCAGGTATTGCCATACAGCCTCTGAAAACCAGGCAAAGATTACCAAACCTCAGTCTTTGAGTTCTGTGCACCCACAGGCTCAACACCACATGGTGTTACAAACTTTTATTCTGCCATGTGGAAGTTGCCAAAGCTTGGGGCTTGCACCCTTTGAAGCCACTACCCAAGCTGTGCCTTGGCCCCTTTAGCCATGTCAAGAATGGCTGGGACACAGGGTACCAAGTCCTTAGGCCTAACACAGCAGGGGGCCATGGGCCCAGCCCACGAAAACATTTCTTCTTCCTGGGCCTCAGGGAATGTGATGAGAAGGGCTGCCTCAAAGGTCTCTGATATGCCCTGGAGACATTTTCCCATTGTCTTAGTAATTAACATCTGGGCCCCTTGTTACTTATGCAAATTTTCACAACCAGCCATCTTGAATTTCTCCTCAGAAAGTAGAGTTTTCTTTTCTGTTGCATCATCAGACTGCAAATTTTCCAAACCTTTATGCTCTGTTTCTCTTTTAAAACTGAATGCTTTTAATAGCACCCAACACACCTTTCAAATGCTTTGTTGCTTAGAAATTTCTTCCATCAGATACCCTAAATCATCTTCCTCAAGTTTAAAGTTCCACAAATCTCTAGGGAAGGGGCAAAATGCCACCAGTCTCTTTGCTGAAACATAGCAAGAGTCACTTTTGTTCCAGTTCCCAACAAGTTTCTCAACTCCTTCTGAGACCACCTTAACCTGGTCTTCATTCTTCATATCACTATCAACATTTTGGTCAATGCCATTCAACAAATTGCTAGGAAGTTCCAAACTTTCTCACATTTTCCTGTCTTCTTCTGAGCCCTCCAAACTGTTCCAACCTCTGCCTGTTACCTAGTTCCAAAGTCGCTTCTATATTTTGGGGTATTTTCACAGCAGTGCCCCAGTCCTGTTACCAATTTACTTTATTAGTCCCTTTTCACACCATTGATGACATACCTTAGACTGAGTAATTTATACAGAAAAAGAAGTCTAATGAACTCACAATTCCATGTGGCTGGGCAGCCTTACAATCATGGCAGAAGGTAAAAGGCACATATTACATGGCATCAGGCAATATAGAATGAGAGAGCTTTTATAGGGAAACTCCCCTTTATAAAACCATCAGATCTCATGAGACTTACTCACTATCATGAGAACAGCATGGGAAATGCCCACCCCCATGATTCAATTACCTCCCATTGGAACCCTCTCACAACATATGGGAGGAACTTGTTCACGTTGCTAGAATCCCCTTTACTCCTTCTAAAGAAATACTTTTTTTCATCATCTCTCATCTTTGCTTAGCATCTTTCTTCTGAGACACCTGGTAAAAACTAAAAATTTATCTTTGTATTTTATGTAGAATATTTAACTCTCCATCTCTCCCTTAACAATCCAGCTTGTCCTCTACCTTTCTTAATCAAAAGTATCCCAAAGAAAATAATAGTTTGTTCTCCTGTTTTCCTTGAACAATTTTCAAATGGAAGCTAATATTTAAAATAGTGTTTTTTTGAGATACTTGTATACTAGTGCAGAGAAAAGTAATATATAATCATGGAGTCTCTGCCTCAGATATGGTTAATGCTGCTGATATTAAGAAAAGATAAATCATTTTTTTAATAGTGTTTTTTATTTACCAAATTCGAACAATTGCACTGAGTTTCTTTTGATAGTCAATGCTTGTTAAATGGCAAAAACTGGGTAATGAGAAATTTACACAGATCAGTTTTACTTGGGCACATATTGGAAGAGATTATTTGGGTGGTAGCATTATTTAAAATCGGAGGGCTGTGTTGCATCCTGAATCTGCCATTCGTTGGTTATGTCACCTTAGGGAATAAAAGAATACGTGTTCTTTTTGAATCTCTCTTTCCTTAAATGTAAAAAAGAATTAAAATTACAAACTCTGATGGGTTGTTATGAGGTATCAATGCAAAATTGTTTACTCATTTATCCTTTATTTCATGATTACTTTGAGCACTGTGTTGAATGGTTTGGAAAGAGATATAAAAGATACAGTTCCAGGTCTGAATGTGTTCAGTGCATAGTGAGAGAAACGGAGACGCAGACACATGATTGCAACTCAATGTGATAAATGCCAAAGCAGAAGCGGGCTTGAGCTGTAATAGAAATCTAGAAAAGGACTGTCTAAAACAGCCAGAAGGGGAGAGCAAAGAAAATTGAGATGTGAAATCAAACACAAGAGTTGCGAAAATAACTGAAGGTAGAAGGTGCTGTTTGTATAGAGGCCTGTTGCATAAAAGCACTTGGCATTTTGGAGGACTTACAATTCAATCAATATTACTAGATTATTTTCATCTAAAATTAGGAGAGTTGATTCTAGAGAGGGTTGGGTCCAAATGCTTGTGTACCATGCTAAGGGATTTATACTTTTGTCATCGAGTCAATCGGGAGCTACAGAAAGATTTTCAGAATGATCAGATTTGCATTTTAGAAGAATCTTCACATTTTTGTTAAATGCTCAGTTGTGATTATATAAATGATCATCTCTTTGCTGAAACTAAATTCATGGATTTGCAAAAGATTAAAGTTAATTAGAGAAAGGACCCATGGAATAGCCTCATTAGCCTAAAAATTTAACAGTCACATTTCTGTCATGTTTGACTAAATACTAAAGGCCTGGACATTAGGCTCCATGAACTATTACAAATCAGTGAATTTTCATGCTATTCCTATAGTAAGCTACATACTCTACACCAAAATTCTGCACATTTTATCTTCCTTCAGTACTTCTAAAATATCAAACTATGAGTCCCTTCACAAAAATAAACATCATGGGACTATCATAGGGTGGAAGAGGATATAAATGTTGAATAAACCAAAGTCAGTAGCTAAAAACTAAGTTTTATGGTGGTTCCGTGGATTTTTCTTTCTGCAATATGCCTAACCTGGGTGATCTTTTCTAAGTTGATGATTTTGTCATCCGAGCTCTAATCAAAACCTTTGAAAAATCAACACTTTTTTCTTACTTGCTTTAATATCCTCTCTTAAGATAAAATTATATTGGATTTACAAGATTTGTTCTGCACACAATGTTCATTATTATCTGGTACCTGAGATCGTTAAGGTCTTGTCAAAGTTGATTGATGATTTGTTCCTAAATTTTTCCAGGCATCAAGTTAAAAATGGTAGTTCTGTAACTTCAAAAGTTTTAAGAAGTTCATTTACAAAAGGAGAAAAAGATGCATTATTTTTGCCTCTTACTTATTTGAGGTTGGGGAGTACTGTAATAATCTCCAATTCTCAAAGGTAATAACAAAAGAATTTAAAGACTGAAATGCATGACATTCATGTTCCTATAAATGAAAGGATTTAGATTGTTTTAGAGGAGAAATTTCTCTATTAAAAATGTGTTGGGGCTCAGAAAGTGATATTCCAAAGTAAAAGCCTAGGAAGCAACCTCAGACGCAAAGTCTCTCTCTAACCTTCTTCTGCCTCCTCTCAATGCCTTTCATTCTCTCCCTAGGTGAGCCATAGAAACTAGATTCTCTCTTCCCCAAGATAAGTCATAAAAACCATACCACTTTTTCCCCAAAACCAGCCATAAAGCCTAAAATCATTACAATAACATCCCCACACCACTTCTCTGTATAACAGCTGGCCATAAAGAAATTAAGACTCTCATTCCAGAAGGTGCTACACCATACCCAGGAGGAAGGAATGCCTGTACCAAGAAAAACTGGGAGAGGACTGGCTGAGTTCCCCCACTCAGTCTATTATCATTAGATCAGATTCTTCATATCCAATCATATATCAACATGGCTGTACATATTTAATTGAACCTAACCATAAAAACGAACAGTTATCCCTGTATCTTTGAGTCTTCATTCTAAAGATCCTCAAGTCACTTAAAACTATGATGCTTTACTCTTGTTAACCTGCTTTTTTTCATAGGAGTCTCAGCCATGACTTTTCTAATTGGAAGGAAAGGGATGGTTCTCTTTCCGCCCCTAAAAAGGAATGTCTCTAATCACAGACTAGTTCAGTTCTGGTTGCTTGATTGCAGTCAAAATTTATTTGCTCAAATTAACATTTATAAATAAAACATTAATAGCCTTCGTATCTGAGTATCTTTGATATCAGTTTTCTCCTCAACCATCACCCACATCTCAAATTATCATATTCTTGATTTATTTAAAGGACGTTTTAAAAGAAAATTTATAAAAATAAATGTTTGTTCCTCTTGTTTCTTTGTACTTTTGTTTCTGATTAAGCTGTTTGGTTGTTAAAAGATCTGTTTCCTAAGAAAGTTTCTAAGTTAAATAAAATTATCTAAACCTTAAGTCATATTTTATAACAGTCAAACATGGAAAATAATCCCAAATCAACATGCTAAGTCTATCAGAAAATACTAGAAACCTGCTAGGTATAATCATAACAAATGTATTTCAAACTTTTCTAGCATTACATAGTAGAATTTGGTTAAAATACGAAAACTGCCTTGTTTGAATTTTTTTGTCATATTGTTTACTTGTAGTAAAATTAATCCACTAAGCTACTTTGTACAGTGACTAGACTCCCTGCTGTTTCCTTTCCAAGCTCAAACTCACTTAAGAGATTGTAAGCCTCAAATATTGAACACAATTTGCAAATACCACTCAAGCAGCAAGTAGATTCCATAAAAGGAAAAGGCAAATTCTGCCTTTTCTATAGAATTATTTTTCTTACAATTAACAGAATGTATCAGCTTTACTTTTTAGAGGGTCCCAAATTTAATTTGTGGTACCAGATATGACTTGCTCCATCTGATTTGCTTTCAAATTCTAAGGGCAGTACTTTAAAAAGATAACGGAATATTGAAAACAATAACTTTAATGTCTCTATCCAACTAAGTTATAATGGCATGGATTGTTTTTTCCTCATTAAGAACGGTCAATATACCCTCTCTTGAGAAGACATTTTTAAGTATACAATGTATTGACATAAATACATTCAAGATGTTATTCAACCATCATCACTATTTATTTTCAGAACTTTTTCATCATGCCAAGCAGAAGCTATGTACTCATTAAGTCTTCTTTCTCTTAGCCCTGGTGACCTCTATCATAATTTGTTTCTATTAATTTGCCTATTCTAGATACCTTATAAAAAGGGATTCATAAATCTTTGTCCATTGGTGTCTGGCTTATTTCACTTAGCATGTTTTCAAGTTTCATAGATGTTATAGTGCATAACAGAATTTTATTCCATTTTAAGTCTGAATAATATTCCATTACAGGTATGTACTACGTTGTGTTTATCCATTCATCTGTTTATCAACATTTGGGTTGTTTTCTCATTTTGGCTATTGTAAATAATGTTGCTGTAAATATTGGTGTGCAAAGGTCTGTTTCAGTCTCTGATTTCAATTCTTTTAGATATATATCTAGAATTGCTGGATCATATGGTAATTCTGTGTTTAACTTTTTTAGAAACTATCACACTGTTTCCATGGGGGCTTCATCATTTTACATTTCCATCAGCAATGCACCAAGTTCCAATTTCTCCACATACCCAAAACACTTATTTTCTGTTTTGTTTTGTTTGATAATACTCATCGTAATGGATGTAAAGTTGTATTTCCTCATAATTTTTATTTTCATGTCTCTAATAATTAGTAGCATTTGGTATCTTTTCATGTGTGTATTGACTTCATATTTTATTTGGAAAAATGTTATTCACGTATTTTGCCCATTTTAAATACCAAGTTGTTTGTTATTGTTGAATTGTAATTCTTGATATATTCTGATTATTAATCTCTTGTCAGACATATGATCTGCAAATATTTCCTTTTCAGTCTCTTAATGTGGTATTTTTAAAGGCAAGACAAACATTTAAAATTTTGATGAAGTCCAATTTTTTATCTCTTTTTTGTTTTAGCTTGTGCTTTTGGAAAATTAAAATAATTGAACTCCAAATAGTTTTACTGAGAGGAAATTACATATTAGCTTTGTACAGCCACATATTGTCAAAAGAGGAGATGGTTCAGCTTCTTAGAATTCTTGTATAGTTAAAAAATGTAAATAAGTTTTTTGAAGTTTTTAATTGTTCAATTATTCTTGGGTTTGGGATTGCATGTCTAGCTAATCCAGTAGATGGCTAGAAGTTCTCTCTATGACTTGTTTGTCCTGCCTCTCACTGGGAATTTTCCCATACATATCTGGGAGTATTCTAAACTATATCTCAACATCTAATTCAAAAAAATTAATAATTAGTTTATAAGTTGCAAGCTACTTAGTATGTATGTTAAGCTTTATAAATTTAAAAGGTAACTTCTCCATTATCTTGTAAAGAAGTATTAAGAAACAGTTCCTGTCAACCTTATAGGTTATCTTTGCCTTTCATTGTTTTGACGAGCCTATTTTCCAACTCTGGAGAGATAGAAATTAATTTGTAGAAAATAGATATCTATGCAAATAATTTCTGCTCAAAGAAATGCAAAGTCTGTCTGGTGAAGGTTCAATTTATTTTGTTTTCCTAATGGAAGAGGCCAGTTTTGAATCTATTAAGCAAATTCATTTTAGGATTTCTAATGGCCTATAAATATGCCTGCTCTGTGAATTCTTCTTCCTACTAGTTATAACTTTTTTTTTCTGATTCTCTTGTTAACTAAACAGTTAAATAAAATCTCTGACAAATATTTATTTTCAATGAGAGCTATAATTTTGAACATTAAAAAATAGTATTTAATGGCTGGTACTCCATTAAAATAGTTCTTTAAAACAGTAAAGATGATTTTTTTAGAGAAGTAAATATATTTTTAGAAAATCGGTTTAGTTTAATATCTTCTCTATGACATTTAAAAATTCTTATCTATATCCTATACATCTTTTAAAAGCCAAATTAAGTCTCTTCAAAGTCAAGTTAAACAATTTTTATTTCTCTAAACCCAGAGTTTTATTAGTTAATAATTTATTCAGTAAGTAATCTTGCACCACACTGGATATATATCTCTTTATACAATAGCTAATTTTTCAAATATTAATACCTGTTTTTTCAACATGAGTCTATAATTCTTAAATGTTGGATTGTATTGTAGCTCTATTTTTAGTTTTTTTGAGGAATCTTGAAACTATTCTTCATAGTAGTCATGCTAATTTACAACCTCATCAACAGTGGAGGATGATTCCTTTTTTTTCTACAACCTTGTGAGCCTATGTACCCCATCAATATGTACATCTATTATGTACCTGAAAAGCATTGGTTATTGTCAAGATTTGGCATCAACCCAAATGTCCATCAACAGATGAATGGCTAAAGAAAATACAGTACTATATACCATGGAATACTATTCAGCCATAAAAAATAATGAGATTCTGTCATTTGCAACAAAATGAATGGATATAGAGGCCATTATGTTAAGTGAAATAAGCCAGGCACAGAAAGACAAACATATCACATTCTCACTTATTTGTGGAATCTAAAAAATCAAGACAATAGAACTCATGGAAATAGAGGATAAAAGAATAATTATAAGAGGCTAAAAAGGGTAATGTGAGAAGTAGGGGAGAGATGAGGTTGATTAGCAAGTACCAAAATAAACAAATATATAAAAAGAATGAATAAAACCTGGTATTCAATGGCACAAGGGGATTGTAGCCAATAATAATTTAATTATACATTCAAAAATAGCAAAAAGTATAATTGGATTGTCCATAACACAAAATAAATGCTTGAAGAAATGAATAACAAATTTTTTATGATATGATTACTACATATTGTTTACCTATACCAAAATATCTCATGTACCCCATAAATAGGTACACTTATTATGTATCCACAAAAAGTAAAAATAAAAAAAAATGTTGAGGTCTCTGTATTATCTACAACATAATGCTTTGTACAGAATAGACACTTAAATAAGTAGTGATTTGATTTGCTAATTCAATTAATGCCCACAATGTCTGAAAATCCATGCAGGTACAATTCATATCCAAATAAAAATCTGTTAAATAATTACAGAATTATCCAGAGTTCAAAAAATAGTACAAACACATCCTAATTCTTTTCATCAAGTTTATATGGAGTGTAACTCATGAACCACGGATGCCTCTTTAGCTCACTTTTTCTTAATACACTTTACTCTTTTTAAAATTCACTTTGCTCTTCTTTTATCTCCTCCCCTGAAAAGCCTGCAGGACCCCTTAGGGCCTACAGTAAACCAGTGGTTTTCAACTTCTTCATTTTTGCTCTCCCCAGAAGAAAAATAATTAAGTTTAAATTTGTCTTAACTGTAATTAAGTACTAAGAAATAAGATTTTGTTGTATAATGTTGAGCTTTGGAAGGGCCACAAAATCTTATAAAGTATAAGTTTTTTATTCCCTCCAAAACCAACTTTTGCTCCCTTTCAGGCAATAACATCTCCATTAACCTCTGTCAGATCACCTTTTTCAGAGGTCTAGGGTTACCAGGAATTCCAGTTCATTTTACTACAATATCAGGGATGGAGATGGTCAGAACCTGGTCATGAAAGTCCCTTTGAAGGCTGTTCTATTTTGATTTCACCCTCACTTATGGGTGTTTAGCACTTAAACGTCTTTACTCAAAGTAAGAAGAGGGGGAGATAGGAACAGGGCTCTTACTTAAGCAGCAAAACCTGGAATTCTAATTTGTGTTCCCCTGGCTATGGAACACATCTCCTGTGATGGCAGAAGCTCTAATAAGTTTCCCAGTCTTTAGGTAGCTTATTCTGAAGATGGCGGTCATCTTTAATGGAAAGAGGTCCTAAAAGCCAGGCTCTCTTCTTATTTCTCTGCTCTCTCAGATCTTGATTCCGTATTTCATCACTGACGTTGTTATCCAATGCCCTCAAGCAGTTGTATTTACATTTTTTTCTGGTTCTTAAAATCATTCTCAGTAAAAGACCTAGTCCAAATTACTTAGCTTGTATTATTAGAAGCAAAAGCCCTTTGTAATATTGGTGTTTATTTATAAATATATTTTTAAATTAATTTTTTTACTAAAAATTTTTTTACTAAATTTTACTAAATTTTTCATTTAAAAAAAAACTTGCCCATACTGCCAAAGTATACAAAAATCAGAATCTATCTTTAAAATCCAACTCAGATAGATTAGTGATTGGTAGGGGAAACATGGGTATTTTTAAATGTGTGCACAAAATAATCCCTTTTGCTATATAATTTCAAATATGGCTATCCTCAACTTCTTCCCTCCCTATATGTACATGGCTGTGCTTTACATTGTCAGATATAGTCTAATTATTCTTTTACATCTGGTCTTGTTTTAGTTCTTGCTTAAGCAAAAAAAAACAAATAAAAACAAAAACAAAACAAACCAAAAAGGCAGATATAAACACTTGCCTTTTCCTTTTTTCTTTTCTTTTCTTTTTCTTTCTTTCCTTTCTTTCTTTCTTTTTTCTTTCTTTTTTTTTTTTTTTTTTGTGAGAGGGTCTCAACCTGTTGCTCAGGCTGGAGTTCAGTGGTGAGACTACAATTCATTGCAGCCTGGACCTCTCAAGCTCAAGTAATCCTCTGACCTGAGCCTCTCAGGTAGCTTGGACTACAGCTGTGTGCCAGTATGCCTGGCTAATATTTTTTGTTTTTGTATTTTTTGTAGAGACGGGGTTTCACTATATTTTTAAGCTCGTCTTGAACTCCTGAGCTCAAGTGATCTGCCCACCTCAGCCTCCCGAAGTGCTGGGATTACAGGTGTGAGCCACTGTGTCTGGGCATGAATTCTAAGTATAGGTCATGATGTGATTTTTCAGTACAGGTCATATGAATGCTCACAGTTTCTGCCTAGGTCTTTTAAAATACTAGCTCTTAAGGTGCTCTCTGAAAACCTAGCTGCCATGTTTTAAGACATTGAAGTGACACAGAAAGATGACACAGAGATGATCCATTCAATAATGCCACTTGGGCTCTTAGCTTATAGCCAGCATCAACTGTAGCCATGGGAGTGAGCCATCTTGAATATCCAGTCAAGTATAGCCTTCAGGTGACTAGTTTCCATCTGACTGCACCTGTATAACAAATCCTAAGTAAGAAATTGTAACAAAATCATGACCATTAATAATATTTTTTTATTTTAAGCCATGAAATTTTAGAATGGTTATAGAGCAATTGATAACCTAAACATTTCCAAAAGCTTTACAATTAAGTGAAGAAAGACACAGAAGTAGATGTTAATAATCAAGCATAGTAAATACAATGATGAAAGCATACACAAGATACTATAAAACATGCTGAGAAGGGAAATCTTGAGAGAGGGGTACCAATGGTCAAATACACATTTAAAGTAAAATTTAAATGCAGAATAAGAACTTTTCAGGCAAAAGAAAAACTATTAATCTCATAGTAGAACAGTGTTAAAAGACCTACAACTACTACACATTTGCTGGATTCCAATTATTGATTGAGAATAGTTAGAAATGAAACTGGATTGCAAGGCAGGACCCCTGTGATGCAGAATTCTGCATGAACCATTTTAAGGACTCCACGCTTGATCACATAGACGTTAGTAAGCCATTGAAAGCCTTTAATCTGAGAGCAATATGGCCAAATTCGTCTTTAAATCATTTATCTCAAGTTCTTTGTGGCAAAAAAAATTTGCAAGATGAAAGTAGAAGCAAAAACAAACACACACACACAAAACCCAAAAACTGGTGGCAAGGCAAGGAAATAAACCATTGTAATACTTCAAATGACATAAATAAAATCCTGGTCTAGGCGTATGGGGAACAGTAGTATAGATTTCTATATATTCTAGAGATAAAATTAACAGTATTTTTGATCCACTGAATGAAAGGATAAAGGTGAGGTAGAATTTAAGTGTGACTTCCATGCTTCTTGCTTTGCAATGGGAAAAATTTTTTTCACAAACTAATATGATTTAGGAAAGATACTCATTTGAAATATTCAGTTTGAGATGGAAGAAATTACGTAGTGACACCTAGTAAATCTTAGGTATGTAAATATGCATGAAGAAGTCAAGGTTGAAAATTTCACTCTTTCATTCATTTATTGATGAAATCTTTATTAAGTGACTGCCAAGTGCTGGGCACTATTCTAGATGCTTGGATTAAGGTAGAACACCATACAGACAAAGACCCTTCATAGAATATGTTTTAATAAGAGAGACAGACAGTAAAAAACTGACATAAACATAGGATAAATAGAGAATTATTGGGGTATTATTTTCAATGGAGTAGTTAGGAGAGATAAGGGATCTAGATGAAAATGGTTTAAAAGCTGGAAGAAAAGTCATTGAGAGAGAGAGAGAGACAGAGAGAGAGAATAGAAGAGCAGCCAGCAGAAAATGAAAGTGTGTCAGTCCTCTGGCAGGTCAAGAACATTAGGAAATGAATCAAAGGCAGTTTTCATTTACATAGTGAAAGATGAAGAATTGCTCAAGGGGTTTGTATGACATGCTTAGTTATTCTTATTTTTATTCTAAAATAACTAGGTCTCTCAATGCTAAATTATAGATTAAATCAAAATAAGGAACAGCATTTTAAAAAAATAATGGAACATCTCTGAAAAGCTGAGGAAGTATAAAATATATGAAAAAAAAATGCAGTCAGCCCCTGAACAACACAAGCTGGCACAGGTTCATTTATACACAGATGTTTTTCAATAAATAGATTGAAAAATTTTTTTGTAAATTTGCAACAATTTAAAAACTTCAGAACAACTGCATAACCTAGAAAAATTGAAAAAATTAGGAAAAAATGAGCTATATCGTGAGTGCATAAAATATATATAGGTACTACCTTATTTAATCATCTGCTGTTATAAAATATACACAAAGTATTTAAAAGTTAAAATTTATTAAAACTTACACACATAGACTGTAAATGGTGCCATTTGTAATAGCAAGCAATATAAACAATATAAAGATGCAGTATTACATCATAACTGCATTAATTTAACTGTATTATATACTGTACTACTGTAATAATTTTGTAGCCACCTCCTATTGCTATTACAGTGAGCTCAAGAGTTTCCAGTGTCTACTTGACACTAATTTCCAGTGAGCCTTTTGTCTATCTACTCAATTGCATATCCCAGTGAAAAGTGACCTCTTGTGGTTCTCACGTACTTTTCATAATGTTTAGTAAAATACTCTATACAATACTCTGGAATAACATGATGACATTGTATGAAGTGGCACTAGCAATGCTGGAAGTCCTTCCAAGAAGAAGAGAAAATTCATGACATTACAAGAGAAAGTTGTGCCACAGATTGAGGCCTGAAGCAGTGGCTGCTCATTATTTTAACATAAATGAATTCAGCATAAGAACCACTATAAAAACAAGAAAAGAAAACGTGTGAAGCCATCGTTGCAGCTATGCCAGAAAGCACATATTTTGCCAAAGACCTTTTATGTACATGTCAGGACTCCTGTAAGAAAGGCATACCTATACACTCTAATGTGATTCCAGAAAAAGTGAGGTTATTATATAACAGCTTGAAGCAAAGAAAGATGAAGGATCTAAAGCTGAAGAATACAAGGCCAGCAAAAGATGGTTTGATAATTTTGGAAAGAAGTTTGGTTTGAAAAAAAAAAAGTCAAGATAAGAGAAGCAGCTTCTGTTGACCAAGAAGCAACAGACTAATTTCCAGACACCCCTAAGAAAATTATAGAGAGAAAAGATATCTTCCTGAACCAGTTTTTAACATAGACAAAAGTGCCCTATTCTGGGGGCAAAAAGCCACAAAGGACATTTATTAATAAGGAAGGGAAGGGAGCACTGAGATTTAAGGCAGGAAGGGATAAGCTAACTCTACCATTTTGTGCAAATGCAGTCGGGCTTATGATCAGGACTACTCTTATCTATAAAGCTGCTAACCACATAGCCTTGAATGGAAAACATGAACACCAGCTGCCTGTCTTTTCATTGTACACTAAGAGAACCTGGGCAGTGAGAACTCCTTTTCTGGACTGATTCCATAGATGCCTTGCCCCTGAAGAAAGGAAATACCTTGTCAGTAAGGGACTGGTTTTTAAAAAGTTCTCTTGATATCAAACAATATCTCTGGTAACCCAGAACCCTGAAAGTTTAACACTGAAAACATCCAAGTGGTCCATTTGCTCCCAAACATGTCTCTTTTTCAGCCACTAGATTAGGGGATCATAAGGACCTTTAAGGCTCTATTACACACACACTCTATAGAAAGGATTACCAACATGATTGAAGAGAACTTTCATAGAGAGAACTTGATCAAAGTTTAGAAGGCTTACACCTTTAAAGATGCCATTGTGGTTACAGAAAAAGCTATGAAGGCCATCAAGCACAAATACTGTTTCCAGATGCTGTTCATGACTTCACAGGATTTACAACAGAGTCAATTAAGGAAATCGTGAAAGATACTGTAGATAAGGAAAAAAAAAGGGTAAAGGGTAAAAAGTTTCAAGGTGTGGATCTTAGAGAAGTTCAACAGCTAACGGGTACCACAACTGAGGAAGTAAAAGAAGGTAACTTGATGGAGATGAGTACCTCCAAACCACTGCCAAGGCAATGGGGAGGAAGACACAGAAGAAGCAATGCCAGAAAATAAATTGACATTAGACGAACTAGCAGAAGGATTCCAATTATTCAAGGCTACTGTTGACTTCTTCTGTGACATGGACCCTCTATGATAAGGGCAATGAAATTAAAGCAAATGATGAAAGAAAGATCAGTACTGCGTAGTCAACCTATAAAAAAAAACATGTTTAGAGAAATAAAAAAGTAAAAAGTCAGACAGAAATTATGACATATTTCTGTAAACATACACCAACAGTGCCTGCATCTCCTGTCTCCCTTCCCATCTCTTCCATCTTTTCTGCCTCTGTCATCCCTGAGTTGAACAGACTTCTCCTCCTCAGTCTACTTAACATATTGGTGACAAGGATGAGGATGTTGATGACTATTCAATTTCACTTAATAAATGGTAAATATATTTTACCATGATTTTCTTAATCATACTTTTTCTCTAGTTTTATTATAAAAATGCAGTATATAATGCATATAACACAAAAAAGTAGATGTTAACTGTTTATGTTATCAGTAAGCTTTTGGGTCAAGAGTAGGCTATTAGTAGTTAAAATTGGGGGAGTCAAAAATTATTTGTAAATTTTCAACTATGCAGGAGGTCAACACTTTTAATATCTACATTATTCAAAGGTCAGCTGTATATCATACAGTATCTTATCAAAAGAAAACTAAAATGCATAAAGCATTTACCTAACACTATGACCAAATATAGAATTAAGAACTTTTGTAATATTGGGCACAAACGTTTTAAAATTTTTATCGTTTGTTCTAGGTGGTTATTGTACCACAACTTCATATAAGCCTATTTTTATGAATACCTCTGTAGATAGTACTGGCTAAAATTTTTGTAATGCTTTATAAAATTCAGAGTAATTTTGTACCCATTGAAGGCACAGAAGGCCAACTTTGGCTAGACACATAAATATCAAATGCTTTCTTATCTATACATTCAAAACTGCAATATTTTTAAATCTATGTTATGAATTATACTGTATAATTTTAAGTTAACTACAGTTATCAGTCTGACGTGACAGTGAAAACAAAAGCAGAGAGATGCACATTTATTACTTTTAGTAGAACTCTTTTGACTAGCTAATGAAAGACACACGAAACAAAGAACTACTTGGACATTTTTTCTTGCAATGAGAAATGCTCCCTAGCTTGCAATGTGCAAATAAGATATGATGTCACCTACAATGTTGTCAAATTGACTGTATGAAAGTATACTATAAGAGGGTTCTGTTACAAAACAAATGACTAACTAAAATCAATAGTTATCTTTAAGAGAAGCTATGCAACTGTATGGTTTTATTTTAGAAGAGAGATAAAGGAATGGTAGGGTATTGGTGAATTTGTACTCTTTAGATTAACACTTTTGTTTGGTAGTGGCATATTTAATACAGCTTTGATTTATTACTGAACTTGATTATTCTCTACAAATGACTAAGCTTCTCTCATGGAAAATATGTTGTAAGTATGCTAAGACCATCTGTTTTCATTTGTAACATCATTACCATATATTACTTATTTTGTATCTTTAAATATTATCATCTTCCATCACATTTTTCTGAGAAGGTTTCATAGAATTTGTCTTCTTATTAACTTCTTGTTACAAATGACATTCCAATGCCATATTAAAGGAAAGTTAAAGAAAAAAAAACTATGCCCACATAAAAGTTTTGTTCCAGTCACTAATATTGTAAACCATGTATGAGATCATAATAATTCTGTTTCCAGAAAAAAAACACAGTATTTACTTTATAAGAATACCTTTTACCTTGAAGTGATCAAATTGATTTGATTATATTTTCATATTACTGTGTGTGTCTGTTAAATACAGCTACCTCTACTCAAACAACTATGAGGTACTGCCTGCTAAGTGAGAGGCAGAGATGTAAAAAAGATGGTAAAAAACGTTTTGGGAAGAGGGAAAAGCACGTGCAAATACAAATAACAAAAAATGTATTTAGAGCATGGATAATAAACATACTCTATTATAATCATTCAGTCACAACACCTCTGCAAATTCATTTACAATCTCAATAGTCATGTGAAAGATTTAAAAATGGATGCAGAATTTTCAATAATTTCTATGTGTGATTTATTGAAAAATTATGCTGATTTTATGCTACATAGATAGATAAATATGTAGATGTAGATAGGTAGAAGAAGTTTAGGTTAAGAAACAAATGTAAAAAGAAACAAAAACCTTTGACAAATATGTTCTAGGAAGTTATCCCAAAGAGGGGTACAACTGTGTAGTTGTATCTATTACCAAAAAAAAAAAAAGTTCTTTTTCTTTTTCTGCTAGAAAATAATGGGAACTTCTAAATATGATTATTACTGTTAAGGTTATCATTAAATTAACAGCATCATAAGAAATTTCACTTTGTTTCTATGATTTTACAATCTCTATTTTATGCATGATCCATTTTTTCAAAAAGAATTTTCAGATATAGCGAACTTCATGCCATTTATGTTTGTAGAAAATAAAGACCTCGAGTAACTATACACACATTTATAATATTAGGATAAAAACAGATGCAATATGATGTAAATTCTTGGGGACAATAACTTTCAAATGTATTTGAGTACTAATTAAGATTTCTTATATTTAAAAATAGGATGTATTTTCAGTGAAAGTTTGATGGAGATTTTGTACTCGGCATGTGTCTGATATCTCAATTTATTGTATTTAAAATGTGGAAGTAAAAGAAAGTAATGTCCACGGCTCCAGTTTATATATTTTAACCCGTAGAAAGTTTAATTTTTAGAAAAATCAAAAGAGATGGAAATATTAAAGGCGTAATTGTACGAGAGGGATGTTTCAGAGTGGCTGCCAACTTCTTCATTTTTATATTACTGAGAACACTTAGTTTTTCTATATTCAAAGAAATGAAATTGCTCAAGTAAGGTTAAATGATGCAGGGTAAGAGAGTTAGTTTGCTATTTACCCTTTCTTTGCTCTTGTGAGGCAACTATTCTCTTTTCTTGAGCCCTAGATTACAGAAGTATTTGAAAGCTTAGAAATAATCACTTTTCCCATCCCACTATCCATCTCTCGGTGAATTCTTCCTCAAGTAAAAGCGCAAGTCAGGCTGATAGAAAAACTATGTTTCTAGGTATGGCTGTGTGTATGGGGGGGTAAGGATGTTTCAGTTGGGGGATCACTAATGGAATATACCATTTATAACTAAAGGAAGAATATAAGTCTATTTATTTACACATAGTGTTTAGATGACCAAAATCCCTAAATAGATACATTAATACCTAATCAAAACATTCAGCTTCAGTAAGTTATTCATAAATGACTGCACACATCTATAAATTATCACATTCATCTCTAACAGCTGAAAATCGTGTGCCTTGGATGACAAACACACACTGATAGTCTGCGCAGCAAACTTTGTTTAAAGCACTAAATCCGATATCAAGTCCTCTGTCAATGACAGCAGAAGGTTCCAGTGCACTATTTGTTCCATAATCCTGTGTTTAGCTGACTCTTTACTTCTCTGCAGCTCAAGTTGCCGGCAAACTGAGCTGGACCGCTAGAGTCAATCCCTGTTTGGTTAACAAATTCCCCGCAAAATATCCCCCCAAAACCCCCAGGAGCTGTAGTGATGTCATATCCGTTGTGCAGGTCTCCACACCTCTCTCAGCAGTTACTCCCTTTATCTATCCCTTGGGTCAAAACTTTGGAGGTGGGCTGGCTATCTAGCCGCGGGGAGAGGGTAAACTGGGGCGCGCAGGTCGGAGGAGCTTCAGCACCGCGGCCAGCGCCCACTGCAGCCCAGCCCACTCTCCCGCGCTCCCGGGCTCCCAGCTCTGAGACGCCTGCGGAATGATCGCCCCCCAGGGCTGCCGCCGCTGCTGTTACTGCTACTCCTGCCGCCGCCTCTGCTCCCACTCTGCTCTGACTGGAGGCAGAAAGTGCGACTGACGAGGGAAAGGTCTCTGCAGTGAGTGGAGTGCCTACATAAAGACAGTGAAGAGGGGCAAAAACCCAGATCAGGATGCGGGCGACGTCCAGCCTTCTCAACCTCCTGCTGCTGTCTTTGCTTGCTGGATTAGACCCTTCCAAGGTATGAACAATATTTTGAGTCTCTTTTGAAATAAACGTGCAATATGTAACAAACCTACCAAAAATGCAAATAAATATGCCAAAACCGGCACGAGAGGCAGCTATTTCAGCTGCCTTACGGTGCCTGGAGTATCCCCACTGCTTAGAAGATAACAAGGTGAACTACGGAGGGATAGCTCCTCAAGGTAGAGTCCTACTGAGGGGGGAGGGACCAGGACAAAATCAAATGTGCACGGGCAGCGGGCAATGCGGCTCTCCGGGGAATTTAGCTTATTCAGTGTCCAACTGGTTAATGCTCTCTCTAAGTCGGACGGGTAATTCAAAGGAGTTTGCGGGTGGAAACAATGCAGTTTATAAACATGTATTAGGACATGGTGAACCGTTTCTTTGTTGAAAACAGGGAAGCGTTTTCCAGCGGATCCTGGTCGATAACACTCCCATCGCAGACGTGCTGCGGTTCGTGTCCAAAACATTTGGGATCTGCTTGGAACACACAGGGCAGAGCAGCAGAGCTCTACTCTCTGCCATGGCTGAGAGGCGTTGGTGAAAGCAGCTTGTGTTTGCTTCCTTCTTTTCATTAGGAAAGCAGTGGGCACTGAGGAAGTTCTCATTATCACTGTTAAGAAACAGGAAGTGAGAACCTTAAACTAAGGAGGGCAATAGGAAGGATGAGTTAGCTCATAAATGTTGAACTCTGAAAATTATTTAGTCCTGGCAATTAAAGTGAACGCTAAACTCCTTTGAGAAAAAGACAGGCAAATATGGACAAATATTGTCAACCATGTCTGCGAAAAGTCTTGATGACAAAGTGAGGTAATTTGAAAGCTTCAGCATTCTAAGAAAATCATAATGAGAGGGAGTAATAGACAAGCCATCTGGTGAAAAAGAGTGAGAGATACAATGTATTATTTTACTTACTTAACTGGTCAACAGCAATTTGACACTATAGGAAGAATGATGCCATGCCATAAAACTAATAAAAGCTTTATTTTGGAATATTATAAAGTTGTTTTTAAAGCTTTACATCATGTGTGTACTGTAGACAAATTAAGTCTCTTTTTATTACTGAATAGAACTAAGATGCAACCAAGCATAATTTAATACTGTGGTTGTTATATTTTGAGGCCTAATATATATATAGTTAAAACTTAGAATCATGTCATATATACTTGTAATCATTTCTGTACTCTTTCATATTTAGAGGGAACTGATGAGAATAAACTCATTTTATTTTAAAGCTTTGATTGTATTGGTATTACTGATGTAAAAGCTTCACACTGTGTGAATGTCATCTTAATAATCTTAAAGGAATAATTTAAAGATGTAACTTTAAAGCATTTTACACTTAAGTAAAAGTATTGATTTTGATTTTATATTTAATATTTTTTCTTCCTGTCTCTGTACCCTGTAGTGACACATTCTATCCACTGCCACTCTTTTTACATGATATTGTTTAAAACTTTTAAATACATTCCATTATATATCTCATTTGAGAGTATTCTTGGTAAAACATTTTTTTAAAAGCAAAGTTAATCAATCACTAAGTTACTGCAGAAAAAGTCACTTGACTTAAAGTGAGTTTTATTTGTCATTCTTTAAAATAAATTCAGAAATGTAGAGCTTCATTAACAATTTTATACGTGATTTGATTTGTCTTGTACCTTTGATGCATAAATATCTTCACTGCTTGTACCCCTTTCTTTCCAAAATTAAACATATAGATAACTTTCTGTTAAACATAGAGATAAATTTTTAAAATAAGCAATGAATCTTTGGTCAATATAATCTTTTCTAGTTTAGGTGAGTTTACTTGTGTGTATTCAATGCTACAAAACTTTTTACTTTTTCAGAATGAACTGTGCATATTTGCCAAAAATGAGTTGAAAAATCCAAGGAAGGCATACATTAACTTTTCTAAGCATCCTTCTCAGCTTCTACATACTGCAATACAGTGTACAAAGAATAAACGATGAATTTTTTTCAAAATAGGATACTTGTTCTACATCATAGGCAACATTACAGAGAATTTTAAAATGTTCAAGTAATTTTAATTTTGTAAAAAGTTTTAGGACTTTTAGACAAAATACTGCTTCAAAAACGAAGAGAAGCTGCTTTTGTATTATATTATATATTTATATTTATATAACATATATTTATATTGCCCATCCTCCAAAAAAATTACAGATGGCATCGTTGTGTCCTCAAAATAATTGTCAATCAGGTTATAAATTAAGAATTTTCTAGAATTTTATTTTTATTCTGCTAGTCTGGGGCTTAGATTTTAAAAGTCAGGATTCATAAAGCAAATTATATCTGGTGAAATTAAAAATCCAATAATATAGTACTATAAAAATACAGGTTTTAGACAAGTAAGAAAAGATTTGTGATAAAACTTAAATGAACAGAAATGCTAACTAGCTGCTTTTTTACATGCTAATACATTAGAAGTGATATATGTCATAATCAAATTTTCAGATTAGTTTAAGTAGTATTCTATAATGTTATACTTTGTTTATTATAAACAGATATATATATATCTCACATTGATAAGCACAAAATGGCGAAATAGAAGAGCTCTTAAAATTGAATGGATTTTTTTTAAGGTATAGGATTTCACGTATAACAAATACTGGAAATCTAAATCTTAGAAAGCACCTCTTATATATTAATTTATCTGAAGACAACTGGGTTTTCTAACAACAGTGCCAATTCTATTTCATGGAAAACCATATAATATTTACATTTATAATGCTGAGTTTTTTTGTTTGCTTTTTTTTTTTTTTTTTGGTCACTGAAGCTTACAGGTCTTATATGGCATTTTATAAAGTGCTTAAGTATCGCCATCTTATGGTAAGATAAGTTACTTGAAAGTCAATATTGTTTTTAAATTTTTAAAAATGGCCCAAATTTCATTGTTCATAGGATGAGCTTACTTCCAGCATGTACTTAGTTTCTTTTCTCATTTACTGTATCAAAATATTGCCAAGATTGGTATTCTCTTTCCACAAAGAAAGGCAATTCACAATAATTAATTAATTGTATTTTTGTAGAGACAGATGATAAATTTTTCTTTTAGAAAATTTGTGTAAAATATGTTTTCTTAATTAAGTTATAATTAGTAAGTTTCCAGTTCTTTTTAGAAAACTCAGATGTATATCACTGCCTATTTTAAGAGATGTCAGTTAATTTCATTTGTAATGGAGTGTTTGAATTATAGACAATATGGTAATCATTGTTCTATAAGCAAAATTTCAAACACTGAAAGCTTATGGGAATTCAATTATTGCTCAGTTTTATAGGGAAAGGACTGTTTCTGTGTCAGGAATTTCTGAGGGCAGCTGCTAGGTGGCATCTCTGTGCTTTTAACCGAAGGCATTGATTTCAGTAATGACCTTGATAGTAGGAGAGTGGACTTCTTTCTGTTGCAAGAAGATTTTTAGTGGACCATTATTTGAACATTGTAACAAAACAGTAATACCTGTGAATCAGAACCATGAATTTCTCTGCTCTGAACTATAAAGACAGGATGATATAAACATGGCTGTGCAGGTTTCAAACACGACATTGACACTGGAGCCAGACAGATACTTGGGGAACAGTTAAAAAGAGGTGACATGGCCATATCCACACATTGTTATGCTTGCAAACTTTAAATGAGTCATTATCAGAAAAGGTCCTATCAGGGGAATTGTGCTGAGATTGAGGAAATTACTATCTTCTTATGTAGAAATATGTTAAAACTTATCTTCATGATACATGCTCACACTACCCACATAAAATATAACCATGATTCAGCAGTAATCTCCATCACCAAATTGTGCTTTCTGTCCAAGGAAACTCAGGCAATTAGATCTCTTGCCCTAAATAAGATAATTGCTTTAAAGCCCTATAAGCATGATGAGAAGTAGGAATATTTTAATCATTATATTGTTGACTGTTTCATAGTGTAGTATGCCATAACAACCTTCACATTTTGATATTGCTAAAGAAAATAATCAAAGACTTAATTTGCCCAAGAGTAGCTTTCATACATAAATCGAATTAATGTTCTTGTTCTTACTACTTTTAAATGAAGTTGAGAAAAAGCAAAAAAGCAAGAGAAATAAACTGAGATTACTGTTTACTTTAAAATTCACCTTAAAAATTTGTCTTTCCTGTTTCTCCTCTGTGCTAGAGACATCCTCTTCATAACAGAATCAACTCAAATTAGAACAGAAAATATGGCAAGGACCTGTAATTATGTACCAGTAAACCCTGATATGGCAAAAACTGAAGAGTTCAAGGCAGCCTGTCTAGGTTTTCAAAGAGCAAATAGTTTCCTGATCTCATATGTTCTCATCTTCCTTAACCTAATTAAACTTTTATTTTAGAAGTATTCTTTCTCACTGTTTCTCCTGGCAACTTGAAACAGTTAAATGCTATTGCTTTTCTTTTAAAATTCTTGTTGCTTATAACATTGCAACTATTCTCTTTACAAAGTGGCTATTGTGATGATCGATGCTCTGTTGGGAGGGAAAGCAGCACAAATGGGGGAAACACAGGGGATTCAAGGTCCCTCATTTCTGGACCCTACCTCATTTACTGACGATATACATGTATGTGACTTTGGTGAAGCTGTGATTTCAATGCTCATACCTATAGAGTGAGGAGCCCTAGATGTTCTGAAAACTTTGTTAAACTCTAGAATGATTCTTTTTAATAATATCTGACCATTTATCCAAAATTAACCAATTCTTTTGTTAAGTCTAGTTGGTAATGTTATAAACTTTGTGAGACCTGAGGATGAGCCTCCCTGGATAATATCATGAAGTTTTCATCTTCTGGGTTTTGTATTTAAAGTCTTAAACTTTCTACTTTGTGCTTCATTACTCTGCTTCCCTCCTGTATGCAAATACACAATCCATATGCTCAGGCTTCACCTACCCATTCACCTATCAAATATTGCTTCCCTGAAGAGATCATTCATTAATCTAGGATGTCTGAAAACCAACATGTTTCCTACTTCAGCCGTAAGTATTTTATTTAACTGAGAGTTATCTAGGAAAAAGTAAAGCAAAAACTTGTATCCCATATGAAAGGAATTATTAGGTGTATTAAAGAGATGTGAAAAGTATTTGGGAGGACTACATATAAAAGGTAACTCATAATCTGTTGCTGACTCTTGTAGGCAGGCACATCCTTAAGGATTTTAGAGTGGCAATTATTTTTAAAACCTCAATTTTTGTGTTAAGAAAATGTATAAAGAAAAAACTGAGACTGGATAAAGGTTCAGATTAGAAAGTAAGACTTTGTATCTGATTTATTGAAGTAAATAAACATTTTTAAGTAAAGTTATTAAACATCATTTTACTTAAAAGCAAAACAAAACACAACTTAGTTGGCAGTAGTGGTACTAGGGAAAGATACAAAACTAGACTGTTGTCTTGGCAGGTTAGGTGAAATTAATTACAGTGAATCACTGGGATTGTCTGTACATTTCAATATATTTGAGTGAAATTATTTCCTGATAGCATTAAAGTATTAGGACAATATCAAAGCTCTGTAAACACTCATTACCCTGGTTTAAATCTAAAATATGATGTTGAAATGGTGGTCCTTGAACATTTTAGTTCACCTAACACTGGTCATTAATCTATTCAGCCTATCCCCACTTATCCATCAAAAACCATGAGGTATATTTTTAATGAAACTAATGTTATTATGACAATGTTTTAAATACAATTTAAAAATTTGTACTTTCAAACCAGTGTAAAAGCAGAAGCTGGACATGAAATAGGAATTGGCTGTCAGCTCTAATAGTACAATTTTTCAGTAGTGAGTTAACCTGCCTGAAGCTCAGTCTTCATAATAAAATAATATAATAGCAAGTGAGCTTATACAATTACTTATGGTATTAATATATGTCAAAACTTATTTTAAACCATGAAGTGTAGTGCAAATATTCCACTTATATCAATCAACCTATAACCAAATCTAAAGTCTATCATGGACCATATATTAAGGACTCATAATAATAAAAAGGGCTTATCATGTTCCTCACTCTTGCTGTTTTCTTTTCTCAGCTTTGCAAAAAGCAAATATTGTATAAAGTTATCAGCATAGTGTCTCAGAACCAGCCCATAATACTAGTCAAAGCTCCAGTTTCAACTTGCCACCTTACAAGTTTAAATCATAATTATACCCCAAAAGGCACTTTTTACAAGTTTCTTAGAAAAAAATGTAAAACACGAAGAGTGGTTTCATAATATCAAAGCCCAACCACATCAAGGAAGGATCTTTTAAACTAATTAGGGAGAAGAGATCACAGAGGGGAAAGATAAATTTAAACAAAGAATCTACCAACAGATAAAACTGCTTTTTTGGCTAGTGTGCAAATTATGGACTGATGTCTTTGCAAAGTATGTTAATGAGAAAGTAGTTTAATTCTTCTTGAAGATTCCAAAATAATATTATAGAGGGAAGGTAAGAAAAAGGATTTTCTCACCTCACTCAATCCCAAAATGTTCAAGGCAGAGAGTCATGGAGAAAAGATCACATTTAGGAACATAATTTCTCTACGCTTTTCTCTTGGATTGCTTTCTGTCCCTCTGCTTATATTGCTCTTCCTGCTCTTCTCAGTAGAGATTTCTACAGAGTTTTTCAATAGACCTTGACTCTCAATTAGCTATTGTAATATTTCTGTTGACGTTGCTCATCCAGTAGCAAATCCACTTTAGTAGCTCCTGAGTTAATTTTTTTCTTTTCTGTACTAAATACATGCAAATAATATGAAGCATAAAATACATATAAAAGCAAATATGTAATATCTAGAATAGACTCTACTCAGGAACAACTAGTATTTTTAAAATGTTTAAAAATACTTGCATACCATACCATAATGAGGTTTAATTTATCTTTGTTACTTTCTATAAAATGTTTCAGATTATTTGGGGAAATCTAAAATACAGAAATAGCAGAAGACCATCTCTTTCTACAGTGCCAAATAATTTCAATGGCCCTAATAAAAATACTCAAAAATGTTACTGAAATAGTAAAAAACTGAATTTTCCAAAAACATTGATTCTTTTTTGCTTTAAAAACAAGGTGTTGTAAAGCATGTATCACACAGCTATGCCTTCTGGTATTTTCATACCAAGCCTTCAGAAGTATAAAAATAAGTTTAGATAGAAGATTGCAGATGCTGTTGTATTCATGGTTTTGCTTCTCCCTGGAAAGCTTTTTTTCCCTTTTCTCCATATGTCAAAATTTTACCTATATTTTAGGATGCAACTCAAGTACCACTTCTTCCATAAATTCTTCCCTGACATTCCTTGCACCCCAAGAGGAGATAATTCTGAAAAACTAAGAACTCCTGGAAGAAAATAATTATGTTTTATTTATATTTGTACCATTTATTTATATTTGTACCACAGGTACTATGTCTGACACAGAATAGTTGTTCATGAACAAAGGTTGAATTGGATTTCCTCCCTACTCCAAATTTGCAAAACAATTTTTAATCACTCTTTTTTTTGAAATAGTATCTAGTGTACACATACTACTTTCTTACTTTATTAGTAGTTATTTTATTGTAACTCTCTTACTAAATTGTAAGGTTTTCATTTATTGTATTTTATCCCTTCTAATAAATTATCAGGGCAGGTTTAGTGTTTTGGGCACTACCCTGTTCTTTGCTGACACAGTGTCTTATCCATGTAAGATATTTAAAAAGTAATTTTTGCATGAAAAAAATGAATACATGAAGAATAAATAAGTCAAGGAACACATAATAAACTTGAAATCTTGGGTTAAATGATACATGGATATAATCTATGTTTTTGACCCATTTTTCCATAAGGCAGGGAAGTAAGACTGATTTTAAGAACCTCTAGAGACTTAGAACTCTTAGGCCAGGTTACTTATCTTGACTTATGCTAAAAATTATGTTTCTTTAAATTTCTTATTAATTCTCAGCACACCCCACTAACCTTAGTGCTATTTTTGACTTGTTGTACCTCTTTAGATTGCTACAACCTTAATATTCTGGTCAATTACTTGTGTTTCATGATGCTTGGTGGCAAAGTTGGTACATCCTCTTATTTCTTTAGTAAGTATGTCTCTATTACAAAGTGTCCATTTCATTTGGATGGACTTAAAAGTTCAAACATTTTATTAATGTGTACATGTTGTTTTGACAACTTTTATTTTATGTAAAGGCTTAGCTTTATTTGATAAATTAGTAAATTACCTATAGTTTTCCATCTCTTTTGAAAGACTGACTTTTTTTTTTAGGATCTAAAATGTTCTGTTTAAATTTTTCTCTTACTATATACACTTATAATGGCACTGTTCCATATAAAGAAAAGCCATATTGCCTCCATTTTCCTACTACATTATTCTAAGAACACAGCACCACCATTAAGAATATTTTTTAATAATTAAAAGCAAATATAGGTATAGTGGAGTCAGATTCAGTCAGCATTACAGATTCATCTGTAACATCTAAACAGTATCAGAAATTAAATATTTTGTACGATTAGTTTTGTAGGTTAAAATGCATTTTGCAGGTTAAAATACTCTGGAAAAAAATGTCACTAATAAAACTGTTTAAATATTACAAATAAGCAGCTATCTAGATAACCCCAAAGGGAGGACATAAATTGAATAGACAATCCTTTTAATTTTTCCAACTGAGTTGAAGGTGATTAAGAAGCATTACCCAGTGATGATTTAAATAATATTACTGGAGGGACCAATTCCAGATGGCAGGATTTCTTCAAATAGAGAATCAGTGTTGGAAATGTTGATTCACTAGCACCAAAATGTCACTGATAAAATTTGACTTACAAAAGATGCCATCACTTCTTGAAATGATCTATGTTTATGGCTGTATAGGGACTTATTTATCTGGAATCAGGACCAACAGTCATTATTTTTATGCTTACGTATTTTTTTGGTCATAATGACATCTTCATACATATCACTGTAGTAAAAATAAACTAAAATATTATCTAGCTCAAGACTCACTAAAGACTTCTTATTATACTTATTATTTATAGATGCTACAGATATATTCTACTCTTTGTAAGGTGGGTACTAGACACAGAGAATAAAATGACGTTAATTTGATTGATGTTGAAGTACTCAAGGGATATGCAGAAGCTTATGTAAAAAGAGTAATGAAGCTTATGCCAAAGAGATAGCTACTGTAGTATAATGACCCCAAACTGAACAGAAGATATTTGAGGGTAAGGAATCAAGTGAATGGAATTAATTCATTATTTATTTACTGCACTCCTCATTGATGCCAAAGTCACTCCTCATGACTTCCTTGTAGGTCAAATCAAGATAAGATTCCCTTTCTAAATATTTGTTCTAAAACAAAAATAAAATAAGATTTTAAGTGATAAAATTATAAATAAGTTTATATGTAGCATGGAGGTGAGCACATTAAAATACAGTTAAAAGAAAAACAGTTGAGGAAAGCTACTTGTTTACACACCAGGGATGGTTTAAGTTGTTACAAATGATGGATTCATTTGCCAATATGTATTCAAATATCTCTATTAACTTTATTGCTTCCTACACCACACACCCCTTACACAGAGAATGATTATATTAATTAATCTGAGATCTAGTTACCCTTCTATTACTGCTGGCATTCAATTTTGGAACAAGGTCTTCTTAGTTCGAATAATCTTAATATTTCTTAGAAAGAATAAATAGAAGAAAAGAAAAGGCAAGAAAACATCATTAAGCTCCTTTTCCTTTCCTAACTTAGGTCTCAACTTTGCAGAGAAAGAGGAAACAAGCTTGACTGCATTTTGTCTATTTGTATATAATGATATTGGAAAAGACCTTATGTCCTTCTCAAGCAACTCAACCTAAATAATGTTAATTTAGTATACAAAATGGAGATGAAGGAAGAGAGAAATCATACCAAATCAGAGAAAATCATATACTAAGTAGGATATCAAAAACTTTATAGTATTCTGGAAAGAGTACCAAATTAGGAGTTAGAAAAGCAGGAATCTTATATCAGCTCTGTTATTATCTAGTTGTATGGCTCTGGGCAAGTCACTAAAGTTTTGTGGTTTCCATTTCCTCAGGTACAAGACGAGTATGTTGAAACACCAAATGCTCTTATATTTTTTGTAGTCATCCTTAAATGGGGCACATCAATCTCTTGGAAATGTAGTTCATCATTTTCTGATTCATCTTACTCCCACTCTCAAATTGATTAAATTAAAGGTAAAAGTATGTTGCTTTTATTTTGCTGAAAATTAGAATTAAGGTCTTGGAGAAAAATCACTGCAATTCATTGAATACATATAGTGGTACACAATTAAATACAAAAATATGAAAGCTCATTTCGATGTCATTTACTCATTTATCTTTCAATTAAATTTGTAAAAACTAATGAAAAGAAAAGATACAGAGTATCTTTTTTACAAATTTAATTGAAAGATAAATGAGTAAATGACATCGTGTTTCTACTGTCTTTATCTTACAAAAGTTCAAACAAGAAAGATGGTTAAAATTATAAGAAAATAAAGAGAACCTCTATTTCAAATCTCCATAAAAGTCAGGAATCTTCTCTATAACATAACTAATGTATGGTTATCTAGCTTCTGACTATATGTTTCTAATACTGGGGAGTATAACAGTATTCAAGGAATTGCATTTATTTTTAAACAGAAATAATTATGAGAAAGTTTCTTTTTAAATTGAGTTATACCTTCTAATGATACTTACTTCTACCATGTTATTTATGGTTTTTTGTCTAAACAAAAGAAAAACAGTATATCAACTATGGTAGACAAAATAATATCCTTCCAAAGATGTCTGCATTCTAATCCTCAAAACCTGTGCCTATGTTAACTTACATGACCAAAGGAAATTGTAGAAATGACTAAAGTAAGGATCTTGAGATAAAAAGATTATCCTGGATTTTCTGGGTAGGTTCAATAAAATCAAAACGATCCTTTTAAGTTGAAGAGGCCCAGAACCTCCAGGTCCAGACCTCCAGGCCCAGAATCAGGAAAAGAAGCAAGGATGACAGAAGCAGAGATTGTAGAGATACACTTTTGAAATGGAGAAAGGATGCACAAGCCAACAAATGCAGGCTGCTTCTAGAAGCTGGAAAACCAAAGGAAATTGATTCTTCCAGAGACCCTTTAGAAACGAATGCGGCCAGGCTGACACTTGGATTTTAAGCACGAAATGTTCTTCAGGTTTTTGTCTGCCAGGACTGTAATAAATTTGTGTTGTTCTAAACCATTAGATTTGTGGTAATTTCTTACAGCAACATTAGAAACTAATACATTGCCTTATATAATGTATATAATGTATTAGTAATAATAAGTATTTATCTTATCAATTGATGTGTAAAAAGAAAACATAATCAGCCAAATAATGCTTGAGTCTATGCTTGTGAATATGAAAACCAGAAAGACCAAAGACATAAATTACAGTGCAGCTTAAATATTATAAAAGAAGATAGATAATATAGAAATGAAAAATTTCTTATTGAAGGAAGTTTTAATTGGATTACACATAGCCCTAATTGAATTGCATGATAAGTTTATGTTTTCCCTGATTGACATTTATAATACACAAAATAAATCATTTTGTTGTTGGGTAAAAGTCTGCCCGTAGACTCACCTGCAACCTAGGAACATATTTTTATTTTATTATTATCATATTTTTTTTTTTTTTTTTTTTTTGAGACGGAGTCTCGCTCTATCGCCAGGCTGGAGTGCAGTGGCGCAATCCCGGCTCACTGCAACTTCCGTTTTTCCGGTTTCAAGCAATTCTCCTGCCTCAGCCTCCCGAGTAGCTGGGACTACAGGCACGCACCACCACGTCCGGCTAATTTTTTGTACTTTAGTAGAGACGGGGTT
>PVKP010021115.1:0-39694 GCA_004027715.1 Plecturocebus donacophilus | reverse complement strand
ATAAGGATTAAATGGCAATACCTCTGTCAATAATCACCCCTCTCCATACTTAGGTATAAAACTAACAAAATATATACATGATATACAGGTAGAAAACAAAAATCTAATTAAAATCAAACAAACAAAAAGATATTCTATGTTCATGGATTGACTCAATATTATGCAACTGTCAATTATTCCCAAATTTATGTATTGATTTGATAAAATCCTAAATAAATTATCAGCAAGTTATTTTACAGATATCAATTACATGGTTTGAAAATTTTTACGGGATGGCATAAACTATAGTGGCCATTACAATACTAAAGAACAAAGCTGGATAACGTGTACTTTCTCATTTCAAGACTTAATAAAGTTATGGTAATCAAGACAGTATAGGATTAGCAAAGGAATAGATACATTGATCAAGGGCAGAAACAAACTTAGAAATAAACTGACTGACATATACTCAACTGCTTATGACAAAACTGAAAAAAAAACTTTTCAATGAGAAAAGTATAGCCTTCTCTTTGCAACAAATGGTGCTAGAAGAAATGAATGACTATAGGTCAAAAAAAAAAAAAATAACAAGCCCCAAAGACACACCTTACACCCTAAACAAAAATAACTCAATATATATTTTAATCCAAATGCTAGCGGCAAAACTGCAAAATATCTGGAAGTACAAACCATTAGGGAAAGTCTATGTGACCTCTGATATCACTACACATATATATAGTGGTAGTGAGGTAAATGGATTCCTATGATGAAAAGCTTATTTTCACTGTTGGAGTGGGAGGTCACAGGCAAAAAGGGAAGAAAGCTGGAATGATTGACAAGGGAATGAGTTTGAGTTGCAGATATCCATATAAAATATAGTTTAATATACATGCAAAAGGATATATATGTATATATGTATTATATATCTACACATATCATTTATAGATATGTAATTGAATGACAGTAGACAATTGACTGGCAAAGTACTTTAAGATTTACAATTGACTCAAACTTCAAAGAATGTACCATGCAGGACCAAATTAAAGATCTAAAATTACTGAGAGTAGATTATATTATTTGTACAAGGATATATTTTCTTTCTCTTTTCTCTGATAATTTATGTTTACTGAACTCTACATAGTATATAAAAAACTTTTAAATAGATCTTTGACGGGTCATAGCTACTAGTTCATTAGTTTATGACTTGCAAATTTTGTGTGCCTTCAGTTTTAAATTTTGTTAGAAAAACAGCTTAAATGAATAGCCAAAGAAATCTCAGAGTGGAAGTGGAGTATAATTTATTGATATTAGAGAATTAACTGATGGAAGTACTGTAATCTTTCCAATCCTGCTCAGGAAAGTGAAGCATGTGGTTTTGAAGATCCTTGGACAACAAAACACGCAACAGTACTACTGGACCAAATTATCCCTGGTCCCTAGGGTTGGGAGATTGTAACTCTAGTACCTGGAGAGAATTTGGGGGTTAAAAAGCTTCCCACCAAGTAAGAACAAAGGGCCCAAGAATTTTTGGTCCATGTAATACATGAAATTCAAGTAGCTTTTTTCAATCATCACTAATTGATTTGAAATTGAAAGATCCTAACAAATTGACTTGAGTACAGATTCTAAAAAGCTTCTGGGGAAGTCTCAGAAAATTTACAATCATACAGAAGGCAAAGGGGAAGCAGGTACATGTTACATAACTAGAGTAGGAGGAAGAAGATGGGGAGGTGCTACACACTTTGAAGCAACCAGATCTCATGATAACTTACTTATTCACTATCACAAAAACAGTACCAAAGAGATGGTCCTAACCCATTCATGAGAATTCTGCCTCCATGATCCAATCACCTCCCACCAGGCCCCACCTCCAACAGTGGGGATTACAATTCTGGCAGGCACACAGATGCAAACCATATCACCACCAATAAGGTGATTTCAGTTTGTTGTTGTTATTGTTTTTTCAGTAATAAAAATCTAGTGTTAATATTAATATGGGTAAAAAATTATTTTCTCAACCACTGATGAGAATATAAAGTTGTAGAGCTTTCGGGGAAAATGATCTAGCAAAACCCACTAAAATTTAAAAGCCACATCTCTTAAACTTATCCAACATACTCCTTTATGCATACATTTTGTATAACAATGACATACTATATAAAAACAAATGTATAAAAGCATACAAGTACAATGATGAAATAGTTAATTGCATATTTGTTTATAGGGTTAAAATGTAAAAGCAATATGTCAGAGTAATTGTAAAACAAGAAATCAAATGATTTGATTTGGCTATGTCACCACCGTCTCATCTTGAATTATAGTTCCCATAATCCCCACATGTCATGTGAGGGACCTAGTGGGAGGTAATTGGATCATGGGGGCAGTTACTCTTACACTGTTCTCACGATCCTGAGTGAGTTCTCATGAAATCTGATGATTTTATAAGAGGCTTTTCCCCCTTTTGCTTGGCACTTCTCCTTGCTGCTGCCATGTAAAGAAGGATGTGTTTGCTTCCCCTTCTGCCATTATTTTAAGTTTCCTGAGGCCTCCCCAGCCATGCTAAACTGTGAATAATTAAACCTCTTTCCTTTATAAATTAGCCAGTCTCTGGTATGTCTTTATTGCAATGTGAGAAGGAACTAATACAACAAAGAAACCAAAATGTTACTGAAATAAAAACAGAGTAAAACAAATTGTAAAAATAATGTTATAGATTATCTATTCACTATTAATTGTTGCTTTTGCTGTGCAGAAGCTTTTTATATTGATGTAACCCACTTGTCTATTTTTGCTTTTACTTATGTTTTTAGGGTCATATCCAAAAAATCATTGCCAGATAGTATCACGAAGTTTTTTTCTCCATGTTTTCTTTCAGTAGTTTTATTGTTGCAGGTCGTACATTGTCTTTAATCTATTTTGAGTTGATATTTGAAAATAGTATACATAAGGAACTAATTTTGTTCTTCTGCATATGTGTATTCAATTTTCCCAATACCATTTGTTGAAAAGACTGCAATCAATCGAACCCAATTGATTGGGAGAAATTGATTGGAAGAAAATATTTGCAAACCATATATCTGATAAGGGGTTAATAAGCAAATAGATAAGGAACTTGAATAACTCAATAGTAAGAAAACAACCGAGTTTTTTAAATATACAAAGGACCTGAATAAACATTTTTAAAGAAAAAATACAAATGTCCTATAATACGTTTATGAAAAAAATATTGAACGTAATTAACCATCAGGAAAGTGCACATTAAAACCACAATGAGAGTTAATCTCACACCTGCTATAATAGCTTTTATTTAAAAAGTTGAAAAATCATAAGTGTTGTTGAGGATGTGGCACAAAATGAGTCCTTGTACACTGTTGGTGGAAATGTAAATTAGTACAGCCATTATAGAAAATAGTATGGAGGTTCCTCAAAAAATGAAAAAGAAACAACAAGTGATTCAGTAATTCCACTTCTGAATATATATCCAAAGAAAATAGAATCAGTGGCCAGGTGTGGTGACTCACACCTGTAATACCAGTACTTTGGGAGGCTTAGGCCAGTGGATTTCTTGAACCCAGTAGTTCAATCCCAGCTTAGGCAACATGGTGAAACCCTGTCTCTACAAAAAAAATTACGCGAGCTAGGTGGTGCGTGCCTGTAGTCCCAGCTACTAAGAAGGCTGAGGTGGGAGAATCACCTGAGCCAGGTATGTCAAGGCTGCAGTGATCTGTGATTACGTGACCACACTCTAGCCTTGGTGAGTTAGACATTATCTTAAAAGCAAAAGGAAAACGTTCCTAACCTAGAAAGGCACGACAATACTCAACTCCAGACAATACAGAGAACACCACAAAGATATTCCTCAAGAAGAGCAACCCCAAGACACATAATCATCAGATTTACTTGGGTTGAAATAAAGGAGAAAATACTAAGGGCAGCCAGAGAGAAAGGCCAGGTTACCCATAAAGGGAAGCCTGTCAGACTCACAGCAGATCTCTCAGTAGAAACTCTACAAGCCAGAAGAGTGTGGGGGTTAATATTCAACATCCTTAAAGAAAAGAACTTTCAACCCAGAATTTCATACCCAGCCAAACTGAGTTTCACAAGTGAAGGAAAAATAAAATTTTTTGCGAACAAGCAAGAACTCGGAGATTTCATCACCACCAGGTCTGCTTTACAACAACTTCTGAAAGAAGCACTACACACAGAAAGGAACATCCAGTGTCAGATATCCCAAAAACTTACCAAAAGGTAAAGAGTATTACTATAATGAAGAATCTACATCAACTAACGGGAAAAACAGCCAGTTAGCATCAAATGCTAGTATTAAACTCACATATATCAATATTAATCCTAAATTTAAATGGATTAAATGCCCCAATCAAAACATACAGTTAGACAAACTGAACAAAAAGTTAAAACCCATCGGTACGCTGTATCCAGACCTATCTTATATGCAAGGTCACACAAAGACTCAAAACAAAGGGATGGAGGAAGATTCATCAACCTAATTGAGAGCAAAAGAAAAAAAAAAAAAAACAGGAGTTGAAATTTTCATCCCTGATAAAATAGACTATATTAGCAACAAAGACTAAAAGAGACAAAGAAGAACATTACACAATGGCGGAGGGATCAAAGTAACAAAAAGAGCTAATGATTTTAAATAAATATGCACCCAACACAGGAGCACCCAGATACATAAGCCAAGTTTTCAACAACTTATAAAGAGACTTAGACTCCTGCACAATAATAGCGGGAGACTTCAGCACTACATTGTCAATATTAGACAGATCAACGGGACAAAAAATTAACAAGGACATCCACGATTTGAACTCAGACGTGGAACAAGTAAATTTAATAAATATTTACAGAACTCACAACCCCATATCCACAAAATGTACATTTTTCTCAGTATCATAGCACACCGATTCTAAAAGTGACCACATAATAGGAAGTAAATCACTTCTCAGTAATTGCATAGCATTCCACAGATTTAAATGAAATATTAGTTGGCTGTTTGTTATTTTCTTCCCTTATTCCTTCCTGTCTCCATTGTTAAGCATAATTAGTGGCATAAAAAAGGTCTTTAATACCTATATTTAGATTACATTCTAGCCTGAGCAATAGAGGAAGTTTCTCGTCCTCTCTCCCCTTTTCTCTTTCTTTCTTTTATTTTTCTTCTTTCTCTTTTATCCTTTTCTTTTTCTCTTTAAAAAAAAAAAGCAAAAGGTAAAGAAAATGAAATCAGTGTCTTGAAGAGTTATCTGCACTCCATTACTACTTGCAGCACTATTCACAATAGCCAAAATCTGAAATTAAGGTAAGTGTCCATCAACAGATAAATGGATTAAAAAATGTGTGTATATATATACAATCCTATTTGCCCATAAAATAGAAGGAAATTCTGTCATTTGCAACAATATAAATAAAACTAGAAGGCATTATGCTGAATGAAATAAGCCAGGCACAGAAAGATAAATACATGATTTGATTTTTATGTGGAATTTTTAAAAAATGAACTCATAGAAATAGGAAAAATGTTGAACTCATAGGAGAAGAAAGTAGAATAGTGATCACCAGGGACTTTTGATCAAAGATATCAAAGAAATAATATCAATAATCTACAAAAAACAAATAATCAAAGTGCAAAGAACATTAATAGATATTTCTCAAAACAATGTATACAAACAACCAATGAACATATGAAAAAAATGCTTAACATTATTAATCATCAGGGAAATGCAAATTAAAATCACAGTGAGATGTCATCTTATTTCCACAAGAATGGCCATAATTAAAAGTCAAAGAACAATAGATGTTGGCATGGATGTGGTGAAAAGGGATCACATCTGCACTGCTGGTGGGAATGTAAATTAGATATAGTCACTATGGAAAACAGTATGGAGATTCCTTAATAAACTAGAACTACCATTCAATCCAGCAATCCCACTACTAGGTATCTATTCAAAGGAAAAAAAAAGTCATTAAATCAAAAAGACACATGCACACACATGTTTATAGCAGCACAATTTGCAGCTGCAAAGATATGAACCCATATATTGAAGTGCCCATAAACCAACAAGTGGATAGTAAAAGTATGGTCTATATACACCATGAAATACTACTGAGCCACACACACACACAAATTTGTTTTTGTTTAGCAACTTGGATTGAGGTGGAGTACATCATTCTAAGTGAAGTAACTCAGGAGTGAAAAAATCAAATATCATATGTTCTCACTTTTAAGTGGGAGCAAAGCTATGAGGATGCAAGGGCATAAGAATAATTTAATGGACTTTAGGAACTTGGGGGAAAACAGTGAAAGGACAGTAAGGAATAAAAGACTACCTATTGGGTACAATGTACAATGCTGAAGTGGCAGGTGCACTAAAATAGCAGAAATAATGACTAAAGAATTTATCCATGTAACTATAAACCATCTGTACCCCAAAAACTAATAAAAAATAAAAAATTAGAAAAACAAAAACAGAACAGATCAAAACTCACTTATAAATATAATATTAATTTCTGTAATTGTTCATTTCAGGAACTTAAAGAATGCTTCCTCCACTTTTTAGTGGAAACTCAGAGGCCAACAGGATCTCAGAAAATCCTAGAAAACTGAATTCCTGACATGCTTCGTTATACCCTCTATCTCACCAACCACCACTAGGCTTTCTTTCCTACGAGTTAAACAGAAACCATCCCTTTGAAAAGGCTCACTCCACCACTGATGCTGCCCCTTTAATTTTGCAGTTTTGACACAGCTGACCCACATTCCATCCTGATAAAGAACCACTGACCATGGATGGTTCTGGCCAGACTGTGGAGGATGGGGCGTGGAGTACCTTCATGTTCTCTGCTTTAACTTTTGACTTCACAGGGTTGAAAATTCCACTTTTGGATCATGCTGAAGCTGCCATTTGACCCCTGAAAAGGGAGTATAGCTCAATTGTACATGTGTGTGTTTCTCCTTTCACTAATAATGACTCTCTTCCTATAGATTATTGAATGTATATACTCAACCATGCCATTTGGCATCAATTCCTGTCTCATTCCTTCCATGCCTGAAGTGCCTGTATCTGGCTTCTACCCAAAGGTTGTGCGTATCAGAATGGCCACCCTTCAGGCTGCAACTCTTCATGAGAAATACAGCTCCCCTTTCCAAATGTATGAACCTTGTCTTTATTCAGCAGACAAATGCATGATCAGACAGGTCATGCCCTAAAATCTTTTGAATCTCTCACCTCAAAATACTCATCTTGCAGTTTTGACTGATCCCAGTTGCTGACCATAGCTTACTGCATTGACTGCCCAGTCAAATCCACCCTCCTCTTCACATTGAGAGATCCTCCTTAAGCCAAACTTCCACCTCTCAATAAATTCAAATCTTGTCTTTCTCCCTTCCAGACACTGCCAAAGCTTCCCAGAGGTGGTGTTCTCCTTTATCTTTGTAAGCAATAAGCTCAGCTTTATCTTATCAATAGGATCTGTTGATGGTGTTTGGTGAGCCAGCATTCAATAATTACATGGCAATTTGGAAAAGAAACCACCAAGATACTGCAGTATATTAATCAGAGGCTAAAAAAGGAATATCTGAGTTATGAGGGAATAAAGAAGAAAAGTGCCAAAAAGAAACAATGTAAGTTTTCCCTGTAGGAGAGGACAGATAATTTTTTCTCAACCCTCATAAATTCTTAGTTACAATGTACCCCTGTAACAAAAGAAGGATTAACAAAAGAACAGAAGATTATTAACACCTATGTTTCATGTAATGTACATGGAAAATAACCAGGGAATGAGTAATTCTCAGAGAGGTGGCTTTACGTTTCAGTTTACAGTGACAAGTGGCAAAGACAAGACAAAAAAAAAAAAGAGCTTTAAGTCTCTAGGGGTGGCAAACTGGGAGCAGGCAAACAAATGGCAGATAAATTGGCAAATCTCATTAGGTAGATTTCACTGATGTGTTCTCTAGGCTGATAAAGGTTTAAAGTTGTCTTCAGAGATCATCCTCTGCCTTTCTTTGTGCAAGGTGGGGGTGACACTTTTTGTCTTTGTTAATCTATGGCCGGCTCTTAAGCAAATAGATGGAGGGCCAAGAGCCTTCCTGCATATGCTTCTTCTCAATTTATTTTGGTTCAAAACAATCGTCATGCCAAGGAGACATATCTTGGGGTGACATATTCCAGTCTTCCTCATCACTCAATGAGAGTATAGACTTTGCTCTCTCTACGAAGTCCTGAATGTAAACACATTCTTAGCAGTAGCAACTACAAGAGTTTTAGAGTACATACAAAGGATTTTAAAATTGTCATTTTTGTTAGTTTTTTCAAATTTAGCTTCAGATTTTGTTACCATAAACAAGTATATTAACTCAGATAAATTATATTCTTTAATATTAACAAGTAATAAACACATAATCCTAAAACATAATGGAACAGTTTCATATGGATATTTAATTCCTCTTTCTAAATCAGTTATTTTCAAATCCCATTGCAAACTATGAGGTGTCTTTGTTTTGAAAATATTAAGCATTGATACTGGATTAATTGGCATCTCCTCAGGTGTTTAATCATAGTTTTTTAAATCAAAGCCACTTTATGGGTGCATAATTTTAAATGACTGGTCAACAAGTTAAATATAAATAAGTCTTTACACTTATAGAAGTTTTTTTTTAATGCATTTGTTGTTTTGATTAGATCTGTCTAATTTTAAATATAGATGCATACAAAACAGTTATGCTATTTCCATGTCTGCTTTATCATAGGAGAAATAGAAGGAGCAAATTCACAAATAGTATTCACAGAAACAAAGTGGGAGGTTTCAGGATTAGCAGCAGGAGGCTTATTTTTATCACTGGCAATTAGTAGGCATTGTGAATTGAGGGTACCCAGGTAATGCCTATTTGTTCTCAGGAAATTACGGCTCAGAAGGAAAGCTGGCACCTTTGGTTTGCTAATCTACATGGTTTCATGTGCTCCAGTCTTTTAGCCACAATCAAATACCTATTTCCTCTTGTTTGTCTTCACTTCCTGCCTCCTCCTTAGATTTAGCTATCAAATGGCGTTTGCATTTGACCAGAGGCTCTTCAACAAAAATAGTGTTCCTGACATCATTATTCTTTTGTAAAAAGAAGTGCCAAGGTATATAGTAATGTATATAGTTTCTTCTTCTTGATCAGACTGATATTCAGCTTATTGTACCAGTATTCTTAAATACTATAAATCAAAATTATTTCCAATATATCATAAAGGGATTTAGAAAAACAGGCGCTATAAACAGAAAATTGTATTAAAAAATTTATTTTTAACATTTCATTAAGTCTGAGATCTTCAGTTACTTTTAGGTTTTTATTTTTTAAGGCAATCACATATATATATATATATATATATATATATATATATATATATATCTTACATAAACATATTTGTACATTACCTATATATATGTACTAATTTCCTTATCTTTCTATTTATTTTAAATGATCAGTTGTATTAAGGTTTTTGTTGGTAACAAAGATTCTTTTTTATGTATAAATATCCATTTCTTTCCAAGTCACAGTCCCTGTTTTGACAACAATCTCTAGATGAGGGAGGGGGTGTGTTTTAAAAGTAGTGTGTAGGAGGTATTAGCACAAATCCTGTTATACATGAACAGAATTTTTGCACATAACTCCTTCACAGTTATTTAAAAATGTACCCTTTTGTATAAAAATATCTGGTTGGAAGCTAATAAACCAGAACAAACTATTTTTGGCTTTCATAGGTGCTGTCGTGCATATGCAACTCAAATTAGCCTTTCTTATTACTTGTCCCTGAAAAATCTATAGTCTGAAGATTGTATGTGCATGTGCACTTTTTTATTTTTATGTTTATTAAAGTTTTAAAAAGTTTGGCTTCAAAAAAGTAAATGCAAGTATAACTTTTCTTTTTCTTTTTTTTTTTTTGTATATCTATTCTGTCTTGTAATAAGATTAATTAATTAAAGGCATTCCCACTGCTTCATATATTTTAGACTACAAGGAAATATTTATTTTCTTTCTTTGGGCAATTACAAAATCTAACCATGTTTTAAATCACCTTAATATTTTACATGTTACGACAGACCTAGAAGACATATTTAGGAATTTTTTGAAAAATATTTAAGTTTTTAACAATAAGATAAATTGGAATAACGGAGAACATTTATGGAATAGCCCACCAGCTATGATGGGTATGACTACACAGTAGGTTTTAGCATAGGAAAAGAGTGATATAGATTATATTTTTATACTCTATGTAATATTGTCATTATAAACAAATAATACACGTTAGGAGGCAGAGGCAGATGGATTGCTTGAGGTCAGGAGTTTCAGACCAGTCTGGCCAACACGGGGAAACCTCGTCTCTACTAAAAATACAAAATTTATGTATGTGTCATGGCAGGCACCTGTAATCCCAGCTCTCAGGACGCTGAGGTAGGAGAATCTCTTAAATCTGGGAGGCAGAGGCTGCAGTGAGCCAAGATGTGGCATTGCACTACATCCTGAGCAACAGAGTAGGTTAGACTGTCTCAAAGCAAACAAACAAACCCCCGCAAAAAACAAATAATACAGTTGACATTGGTAGAAAATGAATGATTTGTGCCAGCTGCATATCAGAGGGGAAAACATCCCTACAGCAATACAACCAATAGTAGAGACTTATAAATATAAGCCATATTATAAATCAGTATTATCTTTGCTAAGGTGAAGTGAGTCATAGCCACCCTGAGTGAATCTCAACAGTGAAGTGACTGAAATACAGAATCTTTCAGAAATATTAAAAATGAAAGCAAAACCTGAAATGATTTATAATTAATATGGTAAAGTAAAAAATAACTCTCCAGAAAATATCTGGAATCTGTGAATGTCTTATTTGGAAAAATGTATTTATAGATGTAATTAAGTTAAGCATTGAATCCTCAGGGTAGATAAGTTCATCCTGGATTCCCTAATTCCAATAAGTATCCTCATAAGAGAGACATACAGAGAACTGACACATGGAGGAGAAGGTGGTATAAAGACAGAAGCAGAGATTGGACTCACAGAGCCACAAACCAAGGAAAGAAATGCTGATGGCACCAGTAGCTGGAAAAAACAAAGGATTCCTCCCTAGAACCTCTGGGGACATTGCAGTTCTGCTAATTATCTTGATTTCAGGCTTTTGACCAATAGAATGGTCAAAGAAAATATATATATTTTTTAAGCCACACAGTTGTGATTGTTAAGGCAGTCATAGCTAAATAATATAATCAGGAAAGCTATTTAGGATTCCTAAAATTACCATTTAAGAACTATTCCATGGATATTTCTGTCAAGGCTTCAGTCTTATGGGGTCCTCCATCCTAAGATTTCCTGGAAATGGTATATTCTTGTTCATTGTTACTAATATGATGATGAACAAACATTAATTATAATTTATAAATTAAAGGTTCTTAGGACACAAAAATACTATTCTTAATTGTGTTCTTTTAAACTTATAACTCTTTAGATAGAAAATAGGACTCGCACATGCTTTCTACAGATAGAAAAGGTGCTCACTTTGCCTTGAACATGAGTTCCTAAATGTCGGCAAGAAGACATGAGAAAGTGTTTGCCATCTCGTGAAATATCTCTTGCATAAATATCTGTCTGATCCATATTGGAAGTGTTGGTCCTGAACTTTCCAAACTCAATCAGGAGAAATGATGTAGTAATATTCTTTGTCTTTTTGCACACAATATATATATTTTTTTCTTCACAACAGAAAGAGATGGGGAGGGATGTTAGAGATCAGTCATAATGGTGGAAAAATTACAGAAAGATGCAAACCTTCTTGAAAGGCTGTTAAGACTCTACAAAACCTCAGGAGGAGGTTATTGCTGAAGGCAGCCCAATATTCTCGTACCTTGAGCTAATAGCTAGGAGTAGATACTGGGAACGTAGATGAGTTTATCTAAATAGCTCGTGTCAGTGTACATTTTTCATCTGTTGCATGGTTGAGTCTGCTGGTCAGACTCCTTGACAGTTGGTGCCCATGTGTGAGGACACTGTAGTGGATCACGATGGAACCCTCAAAAACAAAGGTGAAAGAATGTGCAGTTGGTAAGTCAGTAAGTCATTAAGTCAGTAAGTCAGTAAGTCATTGGTGCCCTCTCAGGATTTCCAAGTTCAAGGGAATTGTTTCGACTACAGTTTCATCATGGGACAACAGTTATCAGCACAACAGAAATAGTACATAAAAATATTGAAACAGCTGCTGAAAGCTAGAAGAGCCTCGGTTTCACAGGCTCAATTAAAGGGTCTAATGCAAACTGTTGTTTCCCAAAGCCCATGGTTCCCATCAGAAGGCATGCTAGATGTAGAGCTCTAGGAACAAGTGAAGAAAACTCTTAAACAACATCATGCACTAACGCAATGGGTCCCAGTAACATCTCTAATGTTATGGGCCTTAGTTAGGGCTGCTATGGTTCTGGTCTACAGAGATGAGCCAAAAAGGGAAGGGAAGAGGAACCATCAACTACCTTACTACCTGCCTCAACTCAGCAATTACTTGGTAAGAACTCCAAAGAGGAAACAGAAAAGTCTGAGCCCCCTCCCCTAATAAATTGGAAAAAGGACAGGGGAGACACTACAGCTATGAGACCCTGACTTAGGCAAGTGGCATTAGAAGGGGAACAAGGAAATCAAATGTATGCTTGTAAAGAGATAAGAAAAAGCATTAGAGAAAATGGAGCCACTAGTCCATTTACAAAAGGATTAACTGAGGCCATCACAAACAACTTCCATATGAGCTTATAAGACTGGTCAGTGCTAGCTGAAACAACTTTCGATGGTAGTCAACACCTTTTCTGGAGGGCAGAATTTGATGAATCTTGTGAACAGCAAACTTTTTTGTAATAATGGCCACTGTTATTCCTCCCCTCCCCAACAGCAATCCCTTAAAGTTGGCCTATTATCGTTATTGACTTAAAAGACTGTTCTGATACTATTCCCCTTGTGGAACAGGACAGAAAATTTTGCGTTGACAATACTAGCTTTCAATAATGAAGGGCCAGCTTGCCGATTTCACTGGAAAGTGCTTCCTCAAGGAATGCTTAAGAGTTCTACCATGTGTCAGTATCATGCACATCAGGCTTTGCTTTCCAGTAGAAAAGAATTTACTAGTTGCAAGATCATTCATTTTATGGATGATATTTTATTAGCAGCCCAAACAGAGCCAGTACTCTTAAGTTTATATTCCTCTGGCCAGAGGAATACATAGTTGAGAGGTTTATTCATAGCACCTAAAAGAGTACTAATGTCCTCTCCTTGGAAACATCTTGGATACATGCTAACTTCCCTATCAGTAAGACCTCAAAAGTTTAAATTAAATACTAGAAACTTCCATATGTTAAATGATTATTAAAAATTACTGGGTGATATTAACTTGCCTCACCCCACCTTGGGCATAAGTACTAGTTAAGTCGCAAAGCCTGTTTTCTATCTTAAAAGACCATGCTTCCCTTGATTCTCTCAGGTATTTAACCCATAGCAAAAAGGGAAATTGAGAAAATAGAGCTAGTTATCTCTCAGAGGCAATTAGATCACATAGCCTCAGGATATTCAATTTAACTGTTTATCTTTTTCACTAACTATTCCCCAACAGAATTAAAAGGACAAATGGCTCCAGAACTATGCTTTCTAGAATGGTTTTTTTTTGCTCACATACCAAGACTAAAACACTATCTTCCTATATTCAGCTACTTAGTAAAGTCATCTATACAGACCGCAGACAATGCAATCATTTGCTAGGATATGACCCTGATATCCTAAGAATTCTTTTGAGTAAAAAGCAATTCAAAGGAGTATTGTCCCTCTCTCTAGATCTTCAGATAGCACTCTGTGATTATGCAGGCCATTTAGAAGACACTCCTCCTGCTGACAAAGTGCTTCAGTTCTTATCTACTACTCCTGTAATCATGCTTACAAAAGTAGTTTACTTCCCCATACCTAATATTTTAACTCTGTGGTTCTGTTAAGAATGGAAAAGCAGAGATCTGGAGGAGGCCACAGAATTTCCTTATCGGATCCAAATTTAGTAGCAATCAGAGAGCTGAGATTGGGGTTCTAGTTTTGGCCCTGGAGACATTTTCCCTCAGCCCACCAATATTGTTAGTGACTCTGCTTACTCTGTGTATTGCAAAACCTAGAGACAGCCCTCGTTAAATCCACTCTAGAGCCTACACTATGTGCACTTTTTCTTCGAATTCAGCAACTGTTGGATCAATGTACACATCCTGTTTTTATCACACGTACTTAAGCCCACAACTCACTGCCTGGCCCACTGACTCATGGCAATGATCAAGCAGATCTGCAAGTTATGATGTCACTGCTTGACCAAGCCACCAAATCACATCAATTTTTTCATCAAAATTGGAGAAACTTAACAATTTCAGCTTAACCTAAAGACTAGCTAAATAATTATCCTGTACTGCCCAGATTGCCAGCTCACAGGCATGTCCCCTTCTTCAACAGGTGATAACCCTAGAGGACTAGAACCTAATCAGTTACGGCAAATAGATGTTATGCACATTCCTGAATCTGGAAAACTAAGATATGTAAATGTATCCCCTGATACCAACACTCATCTAATTAGTGCACAGGCTCTATCTGGAGAGTTCACTTGATGTGTCATTAAAAATCTTTTAACTTTTGCGTTTACGGGGTGGCCCAGAAAAACTAAGCTGATAATGGTCCAGCTTATGCCAGCTCACAATTTCAACAATTTTGTCAAACCCATGGAATGTCCAACATTCCACAGGTATCCCACATAACCACCAAGGACAGGCCATAGTAGAAGGTACCCACTCCACCCTTAAAAATATGCTCAGAAAACAAAAAAATAAAAGGGGGAGTATGAGTAAGAACCCTGCAACACTACTAGCACAAGCCTTATTTATCCTTAATTTCTTAAATACAGATGATAAATTTCAATCAGCTACAGAAAAGCACTTTGCTAAACCCTCTCAAAACATAAAACATGAAGTCTTATGCAAAGCTGTAAATAGTAATGAATGGTGTGGTCCAAATAATTTGCTAACATGGGGAAGAGAATATGCTTGTGTTCACACCCCCTCAGTTCCTCTCTAGATTCCAGCACGAAGCATCAAACCATACCATGACATGGCTGGGACTCAACCTGGTACTGGAGAAAAAAAAATTACTCTGGAGGACCCACAGCCCTGGAAAATTCGACTTCCTTGGCTGGCACAAGCCCCAGACATTACCTGGGGAATACTGAAAAAGGAACTTTAGGAGGCTGGTCAAATCCTGCTCTGTACACAGACACCATTCACTCCAGATAATTTGTTCCTGTCTTATTCTCTGACTTTGCCTGTTGCCTGTACATGCTACACTCTATGAAGCCCATCTTCTAAATCTGCTTGTTTTCCCACTTGTTACTTAGGCAGACATTCCCTTCCCAGCCTCTAACTATGCAACTGCATGGCTAGAAAGGATTAACATACCCTGAGTTGAGTCCTTCAATAATAGCACACATTAAACTGAGGTGCCAAGTAACACTACATGTCACTCCTTGACTGGAAAATGTTACTGATTATACTCGTGTTTGTCTTATGTTACTAATTCTAGGATGCAAAACCAGAGCACAACTTATAACTACTGTTCCTAACAAACTTTTGTTGCACGTATCTGTACTCTTTAATCAACAAAATCTCATTTAAAAAAACAAAAAAAAAAAAAAGAAAAGGGGGAAATGAAGGAGATTGGTCTGAATGGTGGAAAAATTACAGAAAGACACAAACCTTCTTGAAAGGCAGGAAGATTTTGCAAAAGCCTCAGGAGGAGGTTATGGCTAAAGGCAGCCTAATCTTCTCTTACCTTTAGCTAATAGCTAGGAGTAGATACAGGGGGATGCAGAGGAGTTTGTCTAAATAGCTTGTTTAGTCATGTGGTCCTAAGACCCATCTTTGAGCTTCTCTGGGTGCATGACTGCCCTCTACTTGGGGGCTCAGCAATATTTATTACCCTCTAATGATGTTTACTTGAGACCCTTGTCATTTAATCTGTACTAAATAAATGTGAACAGCACTGGTTTATGGGGGCTGCTGCTGACATTAGCAAAGTTTCCTTGGTCGCACTGACTGGCAAGCCTGTTTCAGTGCATTTTTTCATCCGTCACTTGGTCGAGTGCCAGTCAGACTTGACAGAGGGAAACAATGAGAAGGTAAAATTTAAAAAATGGTTGCTGAAGCTGCTTTTTAATTTTTCTAAAACATTACAAATAAAGTGCAATGACTTTAAGCTAGGCATTCTTAACCTTGATATTGTTGGCAGAGATCCGGTGTCATGTAAGTTTGGATGAGGCTAGTCTTTGAGCAGGGGCTGCCTGTGCATTGCAGTATGTTTAGAAGCATTCCTGTTCTCCTATCCTCTGGATTCTAGTAGCATCTCTCCCTCTATTTTGATCATTGAAAATGTCTCCTGACATTTACAACTATTCACTCCGGGAGCACCCTCAGTAAAGAACAATTGAGTCAGCGTGTTCTTTTTCATGTCTATTGACATACTTGTGAGGAATGTGAATTTTCACAATGACTGTATTTAGAAAATCACTTACATTTCATTTTGTTTTCACTGGGGAAATAATAGCAACTCATCCCAAGTTCCTGACCTCATAGAGCTTCAAGTCTCATGAGAAAGACATACAGAACTTAAATTATTATGAAAACAGATGTATGCTGGTCAACGATGGCAATGGTTGCCCATCTGTTGGGCATATGATACTGTTATTTCCCAACTCATAACTATTTCTTCCTTCTTTCCTAGGAGAACTTGAACTTGTTTTGACAAAATAATGAATTAGATGACACTTATTCTTTACCAGAAATTAATTTGTCACGTCACTTGCATTTTAGTGTATTCATTTGTTGAATTCTGTTGAACGAGGTGAAAGGAGTTGGATGCTAGAAGTTTTATAAAGAAATATTTTAATCTCCACTGTAAAAAGATGTGCTGCTGAGTTGTGAAAGCTATTTTGTCACATTGAGAGTTAAACCAAGGGAACCTAAATGCTGTTGACTTAAAGGTCTAGACATATTGAAATACTAAGCCAATCATAGTAACTACTATTATAATACAACTGCAGTATTCTTAAAGTTGCTTTTATTCAACTATCATATCTTATGAAGCAGAACTATGATTAATTTACCAATTGTGGTTATCTGTGGTGAGATCTGAGGGGTGAGCAGGCATTAACTAAGGGGAAATCATAGTGTACAGTGTGCTGGACAGACAAAGGCCCTGTGGAATAATTCCAAGAATTGCAGAAAGGCTTTAGTGAGCAGAGTTTGATCAAGAGTGAAAATGTTATGGCATTGACAGAAAGCTAGGGACAGCCCTACAGAGAACATGGAAAGGATTTTGCCTTTACCTGAAAAGCAGTGAGGTGTCATTCAAGGGTTTAAAATCATAAGTAAGATCATCAATCATCAAGTGAGATGATTTTGTATTCTTAAAGCAAACATACAAGAGTGGCACAAGAGCAGATGGTGAAATATTAATTTGAAAGATGTTACAGTGAAGCAGGATGGAAATGCCAGTAGCTGAGACTAGAGAACTGGAAGTGCTTATGAGACTCATTTGACGTTCATCTGAGAAAAATACTTGCCCAAAAATAAAGTTTTGGCCGGGCATGGTGGTTCACGCCTGTAATCCCAGCACCTTGGGAGGCCAAGGTGAGTGGATCACGAGGTCAGGAGTTTGAGACCAGACTGGGCAAAATGGTGAAATCCCATCTCTACTGAAAATACAAAAATTAGCCAGGTCTGGTGGTGGGTGCCTGTAATCCCAGCTACTCGGGAGGCTGAGGCAGGAGTTGCTTGAACCCGGGAGGTGGAGGTTGTAGTAAGCTGAGACTGTGCCACTGAACTCCAGCCTGGGTGACAGAGTGAGATTCCATCTCAAAAATAAATAAAGTTTCATTTTTGGGAACAGTTATATCTAAAGCCAAGGTTGTAGAAGTTCTAGAATCATACGCCAATATAAAGAAAATTACTGAAACAGAAAATTAAAGTTTATATTTCAGTTAAGGAATTTATAGTTATTCTTTCTGGAAAAGAAATTATCCTGGCCCATGCCATTCTAATATTTAACTCAGACCCCACCAATTCCAGGAAAAGCATGTCTATTTTTTCAACATTGTCGCTATATATTACTTTAGTATAAAATAGGTGATATAAAAAATTAATCCTAGGTTGGTGTGAAATTCATTGCAGTTTTTGCCATTAAAAGTAATTAAAGACAATTAAAAGTAATGGCAAAAAGTTTATTGAATTCTGCACCAACCTGTAATATAAATGTTATTAATAGAAGAAACAAGAAAAATAATTGAAGACAAAAAAAGGATACCCTTGTGGAGGTGAAGTTTTGATACCACAAAAATACATCCATTATATATGCACAGCTCAATGATTTTTGGTAAATTTATACAGCTTTCCATTATACACACATTGGCACATTTGATGATGTTCTGAGGGTCTCTGAGGTTCTACTTATTTATTTTTTCTCTCTGTTCTTCAAATACGATAATTTATATTGTTCTTCCTACAAGTCAATGATTCTTTCTTCTGCCCTCTGAAGTCTGCTGTTGAGCCCACCTAGTGGGTTTTTTATTTGTTGTACTTTTCATCTCTAGACTTCAAGTTTCACATACTAAGGGTATTTAATGTGTCATCATATTTTAATTGTTTAAAAAGTTCTTATAATTTTTTGAATTATAGTAATAACTTATTTGAAGTTCTTGTTTGCTATGTTTAATATCTGGCTCAGAATTAGTCTATATTACCTATATTTTTCTGAGTTAAATATTCCTGTGGATATTTTGTTTGTTTGATAATTGTTTCTATGCATTTCCTGACATTTTTTGTTGAAACCAGAATACTTCAGATTGAATTAGTTATAATATAGCAAATTTGGAATGATTTCTTATTAACTTGGTTTGTGTTAGTCTCAGGCATCTGGTTCCTCTGTTGTAGCCACTGATGTTTCTGCTCAGATTTATAGATACTATTTTTATTTATTTATATTATTTTTATTTTTATTTTTAGCTTAGTAACCTAAAGAGTGTCCTATGCTTGCATTGTTTACTGTTCAGCCAGTGATCTGGGGAGAGGTTGTAGTCAAACACTTTGAGCCTCTGAAGCTTTCATACTCTGCTGATAGCTCTGTTTGTGGACTGAAAAAGCCATTAACAGTTCACCCAGGATTCAAGTATGCTTTGACTTTTACCTTCCACTGGACCCTGCCAGGTTTCTCTGTGCATGAGAGCAATTTCCTAGCCAGAGCTGTGTGGGCAAGCTTATATAGCTAGAATTTCTTGGGCTCTCTCATTTCCAGATCTCCCCATTAAAATTTTGGCTGATTTCACTCTGCACACCAAAGTGGACAGCTACTTCAGGGTAACAGAGCTGCCAGCTTTCTCCATTATTTCCTGTGATATTTATTGTTTTTACTGACAATGCTACAAATCATGAATTTTCACCTTCAACCCTGAATCAAGTCTGTCCCTCTGGCAATGGCACTGCTGGTTTTCACAGCAGGAATCATTAAACCACCGAAACAATTGGGTTTGAGTAAAAAGCCTAGGCAAGAAGGCTGCAGACTCAGCTTTTATCCCAAAAAGTTTTAATTGTTTTTCTTGAATAAATACTTCTCAACTTACTATTTCAGCAATACTCAGAGCCTTGAAATGATTATTTGGGGACAATTTTGTCTTGTATATTTGTTTTGGGGAACATGATTTCTGACCTGTTTGTGCACTATTAAGTGGTTGCTTTTTAATGATCTGCTTTATATGCACACGTGTTCTAGAATGACTTATTTAGTATAATAGTTAGAAAATATTTTCATCTGAATTTATTACCTAAAGCCCTTTCAATTTATGGTTGTTTGCTTTTTCAAATAAGTATTGAGACTCAGGATGATAATCCAAAACATGGCACGTAGTGATGCCGAGTACTTTGAACGAGAGGAGACTGGAAGGGTCTCAGAAGGAAGGTCTTTCTGAACTTCTCGCGCTCTCCCATCTCCCAGCCTTCTTTGTTCCATGAAGCAAGCCGTAAAACCTAGGAAAGTCACTTTCTCTCTTCTTCCTTCTTTGTTGAAGGCACTCGTTCCCACTGGGGTCCTGCCCTGTACTTCCTCATCCCTGAGAGGAATGCTACACAGAGAGGCCAAGAAGAATCAAAACAGACTAGCTTTGCTGGGCTTCCCCTTCAGTCTATTACCGTTAGATTCCACCCTTTTGTCAGATCATACTTCTACATGGCTGTTTATTCTTAAGAAACCTAAGCAGAAAAATAGTTTTCCCAGGATCTTTGGGTCTTCATTTCTGAAGGCTCCCTGTCATATCAAACTTTAATTCAATAAATATATTAAGCATTTCCATTGTTCACCCATCTGCTACTGAAGGAGCGTCAGCTGTAACCATTATGACGGGTGATGAAAGGTATCACCCCTCGCCACATCTACATAGGCAAAAGTTTCTTTGAGCACTACAGGAATGATTTGAATTTTCAATAACCCCCCAAAATAGTCTATGACTCAGGAATGTTTTTGTTTCCTATTAAGTTTTTTTTTTTTTTAAGTTGTAACTGAAATTGTTGGAGTTATTACCAAATTTAGAAATCTGCGTGACAAATTCAAAGGGTATTCTTGCTTTTATAATACCCCATTTAATTTGTTTCTGTATTTTTATATTTCCATTTGAACAACTGGCAATGATGGGCTTTTACTCTGATATATTCCAGCATTTCAGATAATAATCAATGTAGTAGATAGAGACCATTTTATTACTATTGAACACCTAAATATGTTCATTATTTCAGTGAAACTTCCATTGGGTGATTGCAGAAAGTAAGATCTAGTTCTATCTAATCTCTGACAACTAAAACATAAGCATCTGTCCTGGGCTCTATGGATAATATGTTCTTCCAAGAACATGAATCCAGAAGAGTGATTCAAAGATGCAGGGAACTTTAAAAAAAAAATACTCATTTCAGACTTTGGTAATCAAGTATCCAATTTAAAAAAGTACAACAATCATGTAAGACTGATTTACCAGCAGCCTAAAAATTTTATTTCTTATCAATTTTCTGACTTTTTTTTTTAATTTCCAACAATTCTGTGAGCCAGCTAATATCCTTTTAACAAAACTTACTTTAGCCAGAGCTTGGAATAACACAGTAAGTAATTTTGAGGTTGAGCCATACTGGAGTCTAAAGCAAAAGGAAAAATTAATAATATTATGTATTTATTTGATATTTTGTTCATTCTATTTTTTAACATTTATTTTACTTTTAAACAATCTATTAAGACATTTATCTTGGTTATTTATTTCAAAGTTACTTTCTTTGTATGGGTGAATGCAAAGATGTTTCTTACCATCCTGGCTCAGGTTAACTGGGTCCCTTACGATTGGTTGCTGTGAATCTCCTGTTTTTTGGCAAAACAGGCCTGTTTCCAAATTCAGTTTGAGTACATGGAATCTAGCATGAGTGACTGTATTCTGGTTGGATCTGATACATTTTACTTAACATCCTTAAAAATAAAAATTTTCATCACACACCAAAGTTTCCTGTGTTCAGCTTACGTGGCAGGAAGCCTGATTATATCCATTTTCTTCCTTCTCTCCCTCTTTTTCCGTCTTTCTCTTTTTCTCTCTCTCTCTTTCCTATGCCCCTTCCTTCCTTCATCTCTTCCTCTCTTTCTCTTTTTATTTTGTGCTTGACAATATATATATTTGTAATTAAATAACCTCCTACTTATAGGCAGATTTTCTTTGTGTTTAAGTTTCTTGGGTTATTTAGGTTGACTCTACTGGCTATTGTAGTATTATTATATTGCCATGTATCCTTAAGTATGTAACATTCTTGCTTTTAAAACTAGAATGATTCTTAAGATTTGGTCTGAATATGATGTGCAAAACAATAAAATTATGTAGCCAGACTTTACAAATATTTCCTTATTTTTACATATTTCTTGATAAACATAAAAAGTAAAAATAAACACACACACACACACAAGAAAACCCAAAACCACACGTGTATACTCTTGTCTAACCATCACTTTACTTCTGGCTTGTAAAACTTGGCAGGCTTATCACCTAACAGGTGAAAAAAAAGTTTCAAAGGATACAATCAGGACATTGGATAATGATCTATTTTTTATTTCAAAAGATAAAACTCACCATTTCAACTCAGTTATTGAGTTCAACCACCATAAAAAAGGTTCTGAATTGAAATTTTGATAAAGTAGAGCAACACCTATATTATTTCAAATATATAGACTTTTTAAAAATAAAAATGGGCTTTATTGGGGCCCTCTCAATGCAATATGACATAGAGATGAATTCTATTTTCTAAACCAAAATAAAAACCTATTGAGTTAGACTTGTTTCCAACCCTGTAATATGCAATACTCATTAAAAGGATTTGCATAACAATATCAGTCTCACCAGGAAGTTTGTTATTACCAATAAAAACAATAGCTACAATATACTAAACTTTTATAATATGCTAACTTAGTGCTTAGTTCTCTATACATAATATTTAATTTTAATTCACTTTAGTTTCCTTGTAAGATGATAGAATATTGTTATCACTATCAGACAGTAAAAGAAATTAAGATTTAGTGGCTTGAGTTTACAACTGAAGGTAATATATCAAGTAAAGAGACTAACACTTGAATTTCAGCTTGACTTCTAATGTATTGTTCTCACTATTACTCCTTCAGTAGGGAGAAGTTATTATCTGTGTGTTCCTTTGGAATCTCACTGAATTCGATGGGGAAAAAGAAAGACTTCGTTTAATGTCCTTTTAGGAATATGAAATGTGGCAAAATGCTTTTCAACTCTGTCTTCTTTGGAGTGAGAGAAATTTCATGATGAGTAGTGTTCACAAACCAATTAAATACCTACCACTCATTAGATTTGGTTCTAAAAGAATGGACTTTCCTCTTTTAAACTAGGACAGGATGTTATTGAATGAAGCCATGATTAATAAGTTATGGCCTAATAGTTATCACTCATTCCCTTCTAAAAGGATGTCTCAAGTTAACCTCTCCCCTAAGAGACACATAGTTCTTCCGAATTATGAAAGACAGTTTGAAGTTATAGAAAATGCCTCTTGAAATTTAATAAAGTATGTTTTATTAATTTAGCTAATTCTTATCTATTAAGTTCTTTCAACAGCTAGGGGAAAGGGTAAGAGTGCTCTGAATATTTTTTAATTCAGTACAACTATTACATTTTCATAAACATTAAATGGCAATTAAATGATTACAAGTGATATTATTAGTAATCACACATTTACTTACAACCTCTAATTAGTTTCTTACTGTAATCATAAATATTACCTAATGTTTGTTACCAGCTTTCACTAAAGGGTCTCAAATTTAAATAGTATGATAAACGTAAGTAAATTTGAATGTTACAATGTAAGGCACTTACCTTCTGATTATCTTTTCTCATTAGTGTAATCCTGTCCGTTAATGGTGACAGTTTTGTTGACTTCACTTTTCAGATGAATAGTCTGGCTTCCTCCCTTCCTCTATTTTAGTGACTTTTCATCATAATTCATCTCTCCTATTTACTTACAGAGTTAATATTGGATTTAGTCTCCAGAAACTGCAGAATCTAAATAATTTTAAAACCCAGCTCTCCTGCCACAGTGATTCTCTGAACTCGTGTATTCCAGTAACCTATGGACATAACACAAAGCCATTTAATCCAATGAAACCACCAAATTCCCATTATCCATAGCATCTGTCTGAATTTTTATCTAGCCAGAATATCAGAACACATTCAAACTATACTACAAGGCTACGGTAATCAAAACACCATGTTACTGGTACCAAAACGAAGATATAGATCAATGGAACAGAACAGAGGCCTCAAAAATAATGCCACACATCTACAACCATCTGATCTTTGACAAACCCAACAAAAACAAGCAATGGGGAAAGGAGTCCCTGTTTAATAAATGATTTTGGGAAAACTGGCTAGCAGTGTGCAGAAAGCAGAAACTGGACCCCTTCCTGACACCTTACACTAAAATTAACTCCAGATGGATTAAAGATTTAAACATAAGACCTAACACCATAAAAACTCTAGAAGAAAACCTAGGCAAAACCATTCAGGACATAGGCATGGGCAAAGATTTCATGACTAAAACACCAAAAGCAATGACAACAAAAGCCAAAATAGACAAATTGTATCTAATTAAACTGAAGAGCTTCTGCACAGCAAAAGAAACTATCTTTAGAGTGAACTGGCAACCAAAAGAATGGGAAAAAAAAACTGCAATCTACCCATCTGACAAAGGGCTAATATCTAGATTCTACAAAGAACTTAAACAAATTTGCAAGAATAAACAACCCCATCAAAAAGTGAGTGAAGGATATAAACAGACACTTTTCAAAAGGAGACATTTATGCAGCCAAAATACATGAAAAAAATCTCATCATCACTGATCATTAGAGAGATGCAAATCAGAACCACTTTGAGACACCATCTCACACCAGTCAGAATGGAGATCATTAAAAAATCAGGAGACAACAGATGCTGGAGAGGATGTGGAGAAATAGGAACACTTTGACACTGTTGGTGGAGTGTAAACTAGTTCAACCATTGTGGAAGACAGTGTGGTGATTCCTCAAGGACATAAAAACAGAAATTCCATTTGACCCAGCAATCCCACTACTGGGTATATACCCAAAGGATTTTAAATCATTCTATTATAAAGACACATGCACATATTTGTTTACTGTAGCACTGTTCACAATAGCAAAGACTTGGAAGCAACTCAAATGCCCATCAATGATAGACTAGTTAAGGAAATGTGGCACATATATACTATGGAATACTATGCAGCAGTAAAAAAGATGAGTTTATGTCCTTTGCAGGGACATGGATAAATCTGGAAAGCATCATTCTCAGCAAACTGACACAAGAACAGAAAACCAAACCCCGCGTATTCTCACTCATAAGTGGATGCTGAGCAATGACAACACATGGACACAAGGAGGGGAGCAGCACACACTGGGGCCTGTCGCAGGGGCTTGGGGGACAGGGGAGGTACAGCATTAGGAGAAATACCTAATGTAGATGACAGGGTGATGGACGCAGCACACCACCACGGCACAGGTACACCTATGTGACAAACCTGCACATTCTGCACATGTATCCCAGATATTAAAGTATAATAAAAGAAAAAAAAAGAAAGAGCTGGTCACTTTATCTAACGTAAAGTTGCTCTTTCCCTAAACCTTCATTCTTTTAACCCTTTTTTGTTCATTCATGCCACCTATAACAATCTATTTTGTTTTCTCTCTTCTTACTGATTTACATCACCCTACATTTCCATCAAAGCAATTAATGTCTAGCTCAACTTTCTCTTTTTTAATTGTGATAAAAACATGTAACATAGTATTTACCATCTTTATCACTTTTACAGGTACAGACAGTAATTAACTCACTTGTTTATCCCCCCTCTGTAGAGTGTTGCCTGACACAGAGGAGTTGTGGAATTAAAGATAGTAAAAAATGAATAAAACATTTCGCAATGAGCACATTCTTGATGGTTTGTAAATTCATGATTTTGTACAGGACTGAACTTCAATTATTTGAGCTGGCTTAACAGAATAAATTAGTTTCTATATATCCGATTTGTACCCAATTTGTATTCTTAAATCCAGTATCTCTAAGTGTCTATGTCAAAAAAATCCTTGGATTCTGTTTCTATTTTCTAGGTCACCCTTTAACACTGAAAAGAAAAAAATAGGTGTTGTGGGTTTTTTTTTCTTTAAAAACTATTCTTTCTAGGTTAGATTTATTTCTGTCTTGTGTCCTTCAAAATTAATTTGAATCTGAAATGGGAAAAATTTTAAATAGTCTTTATGATTTTTTTCTAAATACCATTCCATAGACATTAGCCATATGAGGTATACATTATTAATTCAGCCATGATCCATGGCATACATATATGGATTGCAGATCATATAATAACATACATATATATACATATATATGTATATGTATATGTACATGTATGTATATGCACGCATATACATATGTATACGTACATGCATGTATACATCTATATATGTATATGTACACATACATATACGTATATATATATACGTATATATATATACGTATATATATAAAATGTGATGGACTCTATGTTTTACTGTACAAGACATAATACCTGAAAACAGAAGCATTTTTTCTGCTAGTGGATGAAAATAATTAAAAGAGTAATTACATAAAGGAATGGAACATTTAATAATAAAAAGTAAACATAGGCCTATTTTGAAGCACAAGTAAGAAAGAGTTACTAATTATGACTTCATTTTACAGATAAAAGAACTGAGGCTCAGAGAAGTTCAATAACATGGTGAATGTGTTACAAATTCTAAAAAATGACAAAGCCAAAATTTATATATTATTCTGACTCCATACTTTGATAGTAATTGTATCATACTGTTTTCCCATAAAAATGTAAATATAATAACCACATATATGTCTTTACATATATAACCAACCATCTGTTTCAGATAACATATTTTACATATGTTTTCTTATTTATCTCAAAACTCCTTGAAATAGAAAAGATTTTCTATTTCATCAACTTCTATATGAAGATACCTACCATTAAGGAAAACACATACTTGCTTTAAGTGGTCAGAGGGTTAGTGGATCCTAGATTTATCTGACTTCAAAATATATAATTAAAAAAAATTTCTATTAAAGCAAAATATTTTTATAATACTTGCTATTTTCTCAAGCTCATTTATAATATTAACCCATCATGTCCTGAAATCCAGTAGTTTTTTTATTTGGAAGCTTTATGGCAAAGTGTACTCCGGGCTTGAATATTCAACAAAGGTACATATTCTATATGTACACCTTTACTTATGCTCATATCTCATATTTATTTTTCATATGTGCATTAACCAGCATTTTTTTCCAATATCCTCACTTATGTGAAGATTTTCTCAGTGATCTATGTTACTGTAGCTCATCTTTCTCTCCTTTGCGTTGTCCATTACAACATTTTGTATGTGTCAAGTGAGCAGGTATACGAATGGTCAAAACAAATACTGTGTGTGTGTATTTATTACACTATACACAAGGATACTGAGGTGCTCTGTGGAAATGGGTATAATTTGAAAAGTTCAGGTAGCATGTTAATTCACTTGTCTGTTATCAAGGACTTCTGCTAAAAAAGATACATAGAGAGGTCTTGTATGTTTTGCCCTTTCATTAATATCTCCTACACATGCATTACTCAGCATCTGTCCATGCCCAGCCTTGGTCTCTTTGGATTCAATATGAGGGCATGTTAATCTAATACAAGAGGCGATGAAAAGAGCTTTCCTTCCTAGGAACTGGTAACCATAGTGTATTTTTATTACCTGAGGCATATTGCAGTGTTCATTAAACAGGACACTAATGAGAATGAGTACCTCCAAACCTGTGGTAGTATTTGCCATCTTTCTTTTAGAAAAGAGTGGATACATTTTTATTCTTAACTTGAGAAAAAAAAAAATCTCAGGGGAGGGAAAAACCTGCTGGAATAGCAACGAAGTAGTGGTTGCTATACATGACATTTTATTTCTGGATGGTGAGAAAGATCAATGTACTTGCCTGCAGCTCATGAATTAATATCTTCAGCTATCAAGGAATGAGACATTGTGCACAGCAACTTGTTCTTCATTGCTAACTTCTTGTCGTAAGTAAAGAAGTAATAAGGCAGCTTCAGAATAGGTGTCACCCTTGGGATACACTATTACTGTATCTTAAAAATCACTAATAATTACAATGCATGAACTTGACTTAAATTTTCTGTACAAATGAGACAATTTCCATTAGGTATATGGAAAGCAGACACTGAGTAATCCAGCCTTTTAGACATATATTTTTATATCTCCAGAGGCTATCATCATTCCAACTGGTTAAATGAAAAGAACTGGGCTGGGGTTCTTGAACATGAATTTTACTATTACCTTAATGTTGATAACAATTAGCCTGTGCATTTGGTAAATCATTTCTAAAATATTGAGAGCAATATTTTAGCAATTATGAAAGTACTCGGTAAGAACAAATTCATTTATGCAGATACTTGATTTTTGAAAAATATTGTTTACTAAGACCCAAAATTCTACTGGACATTATATGTGTAACTATCATTTCAAATCACTTCAGAGTTTAGTTGGTAAAGTAGCAATAAAAATATTGCAATATAACAGGTGCAGTGAGGAAATACAAACAAGTAACTGAGGAAAGCAGAGATTTCTTATTAATTAAAGTAACAATAGATCCACAGAACACAGGACGGCAAAGGTGCAGGTACGAAATTTCTAACTCAGTAACAAATTAGAAATCCAGTTTGTGGAAGCTCAAGGGAAATTATGGTAATGTAAATATGATTTCTTTTATTAAATTTATAATTTTCTGACTTTTACCTGAATATTTGTTACAAATTTGATATTAAGAAGACAGAGTAGAAACCATCAGGATTGATTTATAAATGTAAATATTTATAGTACACATTTAAGGTATAATATCTACATGTTTCTGTGAAGACAAAGTATAATTTGTACTGTGACATTACTAAGAATTACTTCACTATGTCTATACCAACTGACTATCTTATATTGTAATTCTCTGAGAAATGTAGAAAATACTACGGGTAAAGCATTATGAATTTCCATTATAAGTTGCTTTGGTTAAAGACATTCAGGACAAATATTTGCATGACCAATTTTCTTTTACTATATGTGGTTACTGTTAGTTCATTTAATGTGTAGATTAGATTAAATTTAGTAACTAAAGGAGAATTTCATCCATGTAATTTTTAATGACATTATCTCAATTTGTTGGCTATATTTAAGATTTTGTTTCTTTTCTTCCATTTTCTGTTTAATGGAAGTTTAATCAGATATTTTTTCCCATACTTCCACTGAAGCTATTCTTGAAAAAAGAATTATCATGTGACTGAAAGATAATTAATTCTCCAGTTCTCATCTTAATCTAGCTTTTGATAGAGCTGACCACAGTTGACTATGCTGTCTTCCTTGAAACGCTTTTTTCACTGACTCCCAGGGAACTGAACTTGCCTGATTTTCCTCTTAGCATTAAGTCCACTCCTCTCTTAGGCTTCTTTTCTGGCTTCTTCTCATGTCCCTCCATCCCTAATCCCTGAAGAGTCCAGAGCTCAGTTATTTTACCTTTTCTATTTTTCTGAATACCTCCCTTAACTGGTCTCATGGCTTAATTATTATCCACATGGCAATAATTTCCACATTTATCTAGCTAGCCCAGAACTCTCCTATGAGCCCTTAAGTGTCTCCTTCACATCCCCACTTGGATGTCTAATTGACTTCTCAAACTTAACACATCTAAAAGGTAATTAACTCCTGATATTTATTCACCAAATCGCCTCTGCCCTCAGGTCTGCGTGACTTGCATCCTCATCCCCTGTGCTAGTTCCCAATGGCCACTCTAACAAATTACCACGAACTTAGTGGATTGACGATACAAATTTTTTTCTCACAGTTGTGGATACCACAAGTCTGAAACCAGTAATATTGGGACAAAATCAAAGTGTCAACAAGATCGCACTCCCTCTGGAAGTTTGAGGGGAGAACACACTCTTGGCTTCTTCCAGCTGCTGGTGGCTACTGGCATTCTTTGGCTTGTGGTTCTGTGGTTCTATTACTTTTTCCTTTTCTGTGTATGAGCAAAATCACTTCTGTTTCCTTTCTAAAAAAACATCCACAATTACATTTAACATTTAGGGCCCAACTGGCTAGTCCAGGATAATCTCTCCATCTTAAGATCCTTCATTTAATCACATCTATATGTGATCACTCCCTTTCCCTCTCTATTCTCTCCCTCCTTTTGTTGTTCTTTTTTTTCTTCCTTTTTCTTCCTTCTGTGAAAGGTAATATTCATTGTTTCTAGGAATCAGGACATGGATATCTTTGGCGGCCGGGGTTGGGGTTGGGGTTGGGTGTTTTTATTATTTTTTTAACCCTATCATAATCTTCTTAATCTGCTAAAATGTCAGTGTTTCTTTGAATCCTTCTCTAACAATGTTAAATTTCCCACCCACTACTACCAATGCCCCTGAACTCACTATGCCCTTTTATTTTTTATCACCATACGCCCTTATAATCTAATTGTGTGTGTGTGTGTGTGTGTGTGTATAAATTTTTATTAATTTTTTCAGGGTCTTTATTTTTAACTTTTAGGTTTGGGTGTACTTGTTAAATTTATGAGGAAAAAAACATTAAAAAGTGGGCAAAGAACATGAACAGTTACTTTTCAAAAATAAAGACATACATCCAGCCAACAAGATTATGAGTAAAAGCTCAATATCATTATCATTAGAGAAATGCAAATCAAAGCCACAATGAAATACCATGTCAAACCATCCAGAATAATTATTAAAAAGTAAAAAAAAAATACAGATGCCGTAAAGGTTGTGGAGAAAAGGGAACACTTATAGACTACCAGTGGGAGTGTAAATTAGTTCAACCATTATGCAAAACAATATGGCAATTCCTAAAAGAGCTAAAAGCAGAACTGCCATTTGACCCAGAAATTCCATTGCTTGGTGTATACCCAGAGGAATATAAATCATTCTACCATAAAGACACAGGTATAGGAATGTTCATGGCAGCACTATTTACAATAGCAAAGACATGGACTGAACCAAAATGCCCATCAATGACAGATTGGATACTTTTTCTTACTAGAATTGTAAACTCCATAGAGATAAGAGATTTTTATTACTGATCCTTGATGGAGTGTGGTGGTTCCTTCCTGTAAACCCAGCAATTAGTGAGGCAGAGGTGGGAGGATAGCACTAGCCCAGGAGTTTGAGACCTGCCTGGGCAATATAGCAAGAACATGTTCTCCGTAAAAAGAAAAAAAACAGTGTAACTGATTCACTGATCCTTAGCCTATAGATTAATATTTTGTACACCTTGGCTAGCTTAAAAAATATTTAGACAACTAATTTATTGAATGATTTGTTGTGTCAAGTAGTCTACACAAATAGGTTACTGTATCATTATTGCATTAGCAGACATTTTATTTTTGATCTTCAGATACATGTATTAAACAACTCTCTGGTATTAAACAACTCTCTAGCAGTATTAGAAAGTTTGCTGTGATACCAACAGAGGTATTCTTACTTGACTGCCTATCTAAATAATAATTGAGGACACCTCTATATTTAGTCATATTTTTGATTTATACTGCAATATTAACTATCAGTAATGAAAAATCTCAGATTTCTCAAAAAGGACATGGCTAAAAATTTGAGAAAAATTGATATTTCACTATGATTATTCCAACTGACTACATTATAGTGAGATAGAAACAAACTTCTGAGGTTTATAAACTGTGAAATATTAAAAACTTGCCTTCTCTAAGAGGCCTTCCTTGGGCAATGCATTTGTAAAAATATTCTGGTTAAATCCAACCTTCATAATATAATTTTTATTGATCTCAATTAATTAAATATGTGTATCACGTCTACTCCCATATTTATCTTTGGAACTCTCACTATTATGGCTTAGTCAACAACAAGTTATAAGATATGCTTTCACAATTTTAATTGGCACTGCCAGCCTACTTTCCCAGATGGCTGTATTATTCACATTTCCAAGAGCATTGTATAAAAGTAAGTTTTAACCCATATTATTGTTACATTTTATTGTACTCTTCCTTATTCCATTAAAATCATATTTTTATCTATGTTTTATATTGTAGTCTTTGTGATTGTCCCCCAAAGCCTTTCTAAGTTCTTGGGGTTTCCCATTAATTATTGTGTCCCAATATGAAAAGGATGCTTCTGGTAGCTTTAAGTATTACCAAATTTTGGTTGCTTATCTCACAGATTTTCATTACCATCTTCCATTTTTAATTGATTGTCTATTGTCCTCAACTTTTTTTTCCATACTATGTTGAATGAGTTTATTATTTTGCATTCTATTTTGTTCTATAGAATCCTACAAAAACTGGTTCATTTTTAACAGAGTTCCACCCTGAAAAGATCTGCCTGCTCTATTATCTGATATTATCTTTTATGATTACTATGTTAGTCCATTCTCACACTGCTATTAAGAAATGCCCAAGAATGGGTAATTTATAAAGAAAAGAGGATTAATTGATTCACAATTCTGCATGACTAGGGAGACCTCAGAAAATTTACAACTATGGTGAAGGCACTTCTTCACAGGGTGGCAGAAAACAGAATGAGAGCAGAGCAAAGGCGGAAATCCTTTATAAAAACATCAGATGAGAACTTACTCCCTATTATGAGAACAGTATGGGGGAAACCACCCCCATGAGTCAATTATCTCCCCCTGGTCCCTCTTTTAATATGTGGGGATCATTGCAATTCAAGGTGAGATTTTGTTGGGGACACAGAGCCAAACTATATCAACCACTATAAAAAAAATTGCTGTATACATACTTCAAAACATTTATTGAAATTCCTAACTAAAAGCTACAATGTTTTGCATGATTGACACTAACCCAGAAATAATCTAACAAATCTCCATTGGTTACAGATCTATCTATCTACATGCACTCATTTTGTTGTCTATGATTGCTTATCATTGGCCTGGTGACAGCAAATTAAATTTCTTCTATACTTTCCCACAACTGGCTTCTAAAAGTTGGAAAATATATGGGTCGAACATATGAAACTTACATGAATAGAGATCAAACTGCATGCCAGATCTGAAATTTCCTTTAAGGAAAAGAAAATTAGGAATGGATTGATAAGCACTAAAAAAATTCTGACCTAAAGTTTTCAGAATTCTGAGTTCTGCATCGTCATGTTTTCAAATTGAGGAAAACTGAGACTTATCATCTTACCAAGCAGCACCTTTTCTATTATAGTTTTGTGTTTTCATTGTCCTTTGATAGTCATTTTTGTACTAATGATTGGTTAATAAAATTCTGATTGGTAAACATAGATAAATTTTTATTTTAAAATAATAGTGTTTTAAGTATGTAAATGTACTCACAGAAAACAAGTGGGAGAGTGTTTTGCTACATCTTCAGTTTCATATAAATACAATCAACATTTTCAGTCACCACATTCTTTGTATACCTGTAAAAAGAATTTCAAATGAATTAAGGCCAATTCTGATGCATATAGAATGTTATTTAAACCTTATAATCTATTTGTCACCCATCAAGATATAACTATGTGTAAATGCATTAAGCACATTTGTTTTCTACAGCTTAAAATTTGAACCTATACTATAAAAGTTAGGGTTTCTCAGTCTCGGCACTATTTGTATTTTGTGCAAGATAATTATTTGTTGTGGGGCTAAAACACTGTCCCCTGCATGATAAGATGTTTTCAGCATCACTAGCTTCTATCCACTAGTTGCTAGTGGCCTCCTAGCATTTTAACAACCATTTTAACCATTTTAACGACCAAAAAGTCTCAGACACTGCAAATATCCCTTGGCCAGAAGGCAGGGGATTTGTCTCCTGTTGAACTCTACTACCATAAGAATTATTTATATTGATATTACAATGTCACATTTTTTATTACATCTTGGTATATTTAGATTCTATTTTTAATTATCTAAGATCACAATCATTTTTATATACCATTAGAACATTCAGATATATAATTATCAAAACACTGCACCTCATATTAACTATCAGAGGTAAGAATGTATCTTCAATAAATACATTATAAGACATTTTAATAATCCTGTCAATGCATATCTAATAAGCATTATTTCACTTATATATTTCCATACCATGTGTGTCTAATTTAAATATGAGCAAATTAAAGTAATAGGTTTTACAGTCACTGGTCACTCATTATTGCCAGTGAATATTGAATGAGTCTAGAATATGGGTTAGATATGTTTCCGACTTGTCTCATAGTTAAATGAGGTTGCTGCTCTCGATTTCACTATTCTGCATCTGCAAATTTATTAAACAAACAGGTATCTTCTCTGCTGTATTCATTTTACATTTGGGTATCTGTTTCCAGAGCTCTATTTAAATATTTGATTATTAATAATTTAAATAATGCTACATCTAAGTACACAGCAGTAGTCAGTCAATTCATAGTGAAAAAAATAATTCACATTTGAACAAAATAAGGGGCAAAGGGTTATATTATATTATAGGTAAATTGTGGCTGTTTTGATTTGGAGTAAGTGAATGATTCATAATGGAGAGCAATTTTAATTTAATATCAACTTTGTGTTCTTGTTTTGTTCTATATCAAGTTCTTTCGCCTGCAATTGAACAAAATTGCTTCTTTTTCATTACTTTGCCTCTAAGAACTTTTGTTTAACCAACTTCTCTCTTTATTCCCATCCATTGTGTTGTGACCAGAGCAATTTACCCTTATGCATTATGTGATTACATCATGCTCTTCAGTAGAAAATCATCAGTGGGTCCCAGGTGTTAAATTAAATTTGACTCAAAGCTGCCTCTAAGTCGCAGCCTGTAATCTAACTTTATGTGTAAAACTGCATACTAAAGAGAATATTCTTGTAACAGGTAACCAAGCCTCAGCCAATTATAGCAGCCAAGCTTTCAGTTAATCACAGGCTACAAACTGCTTGAATAAGTTCAAATAAGGAAAACGTCTAGCTATAACCAATTAGGGTATTTCTATATGTCACTTCCTTTTTCATTTATAAATACTGCCTGCCCATATTGCTAAGTGAAGCTCTCCTGAACATTTACTGGTCCAGGATACTACCCAATTCATGAAGTTTTCTTAATTCTAATAAACTCTGCTAAATTTAATTTGTGTTAATATTTTCTTTTAACCTATATATAGACTTTCTATATATAGATTTACAAATTTGATTTTTTGTAACTCCCAGTGTTTTTTGTAGACTATTAGAACATATAAATAAGTTATATTTTAAAACAGATTAAACACAGGCCATCTCATGAGTCAAACAGTATAATTTTAAAAATAAAATAATTCAGATAATCTCATTCATTTCTACTTTGCAGAGAACTGGTAAAATGTTTGTAGTATTCTGAGTGGTTAAACACATTATTCTTATGTTTGATAGAAACAGACAATTTTTAACATGAAAGAAAACCTGCCCTAATCTTAGCTTTTCCTACATCATTCATCTTTTTCTTCCTTGCAAATGTATCATATCCTCAAGTTGCATATCTGAAATTCCTGGGAAATTTCCTATTGTCATTCCATTTTTGATCTTGACCTTCCTGACATCCTATGTTTACCCACTGCTTTATCTCAACATGTTGAATCTCACTGTTCATTCATGACCCAAATTATACCTGTTCCTGATCATTACAACAGATTTCTCCCTCTTATGCTTCAGTATGATCCTATGTTCCCTTAACTACTATGCACAGTCTTAAATGTAACTCAGCATTTTCATGCATCATTTAGATAATTTTCTTAGTAGAAAGACCCTGTATATTTCCTTCCTCCTTACTACCCTACTCATAATAAATGTTCAATACCTTGTGCCTACAGAAGCAGCTTTACTTAACAATTGGACACTTTTATTTAATGAGCAAATAATCAGAAGATATTTTATATAGTATATTTTTATAATATGTATATTTCTTTATATAAGTGTCTATAAAAGATGTTGAATTTAGCAAAATGTTATAAAAAGTGACTTTTATTTTAAAGTAACATTATGTGAAATCATAATAATCTTTAAAACTCTAAACATTATCCTGCTCACTGTGGGAAGCTGATACCTTTTTTCTGCCTTGTCAATGCTCACATCTTAAACTATTATATTTAACTTACTCTAGAATTTTTACTTTAAAGAATCTCAAATGAAGACAGCATATATATTTAAACCAGTTGTTATTAGCTTTACCAATAAAGCTTAATTGTAAGAGAAGTAGCCCATTGTCATTAAAGAATGGAAGTATAATGTTAAGGAAAAATACCTGAAACAAGGAAATACAAACAAAAGGATGCCTGTGTGTCTATTCAATGTCATTCTAGAACATTGCCTAACAGACCCACTCAAAGATTAATTGTCCAGCAAAATTGAGCTTTGTTTGGCTTGCTATTTTGTCATTTATTAGGGACAAGATACTATGCAGTTGTTGATTTTTATCTGGTAGAGATTCAAATAATTTCTGGTAAAAAAAAAAAAGTGACCCCAAGTTATTTATGGTTTTATTTCCCTAAGGTTACTAACTGGTTCTTAATCTAACCTAATGATCTCTTTCCAATATTCTTTCTTGAGTAACTAACTACTGCATTTTTCAAATGGCCTTTGACCACCAAGTTTTTCCAACCTTTTTGTTTCAATGTTGAAAATTACATTTTTACAACAATTATCTTTGTTAGAAGATTCCAAAAGTGTTTCAAATACACAGATACCCTAAGTATACTGGCCTGAAAATAGGGCTGAGGCTGTATCAACCATGCTTGTAAATGATATTCTTAAAGAAAGCACTAAAAGACCATTATGAAAGGGTATTTGGTTCCTGTGAGGAATGTGGGTCAATTAATATTGATTGAAGTAGGGAGGAGGAAAGGAGATGATGGTGGGGTGGAGAGAATTAAAAAGAGCAGAGAATAGAGTTTATTTTTTAATGTTTACCGAGATAGATTCTGATAAAGCTAAACTTATAATCAAAAAAGAAATCACTAAAATTTGTGTAGCTTTAATTTGCTCATAGACTTTAGGTCAAACAGGAAAAATAATGAGATTCAAGAGCTGCAGAAACCTTCCTGCACCTCCCCTGTGGTAAAAATAACTTGTAAGTGTGTGAAAAAAATATTCATACTTAGAGCATATGCCTATTTACAACTGTCATATTTGGGAGTATCTCACTTAAATAGAAGAAAGTATTCGTATCCTATTTAAGATTTCAAAGACATTTTTACCACACATTTTTGAAAGAAGTTTTACTCCTCAGGCAGTGTTGAATGCAAACCAAGTTTAGCATTTTAATACAAAACAATTTAGGATTATTATGAACACAAATAACTGGGGGGGGGGGACGGGGAAGACAGCTAGAACTAAAAGATACCTAGCTGATTTGGTCTGGGTAATTTAGAGATCTAATGGCCTAATAAAGCTTTTAGAAATCACCTCTGGGCTTAGAAATTCCAACCTTATACTTTATCTTTGAAGACTCATTAATGAATAAAGAACCACTTTAAAGTTGTTTTGTTAGTAGTATGTGTTAAACGATTTAACTAGATAATATAGGCTCTGGCTGGGGCATGAATATGGGAAAACTTATATTAGAAATAATCAGAAAAATCATATCCTTCTGTATTCATAAATTTTTCATTAAACTGGTTCTTCTAAATAGGGTCCCTAAGTAAATTAGCAGGGTTCTGTGTGGCGTAGAACCACAATCATGGTGCGTGATAGCAACACTGAAGCAAGTCATTGGTTCATAGTCTCTATTCACTTCTTTATGGCTCAAAGACACTTATGAAATGCTTCAGGATTTCCAATCTTGTTCTTCCTTGAGTGGTTAGAGTCTCCATGTTGGACTTCCATATATAAGCAATATATGAGCCCTGCCAAAATTCCCTGTGTGATACAAACACTGCTATCACCAACCCTTCTATTACTACTCTCTCCACTCAGGGCAATGCTACTCCATTTATGGATTTTCCACTTTGAAACAGCAAGAGCAAACTCTCAGAGCTACACAATTCAGGCACAATTAATGATCACCAAGATAGATTCATATAATATCTACTGGCACCATGCCAGACATTCAGGGCCTTTGAAGTTATCTCAGACTATTATATACTTATGTTCCACTTAGAGTGTTTTTGAAGGAAAAAAAAAAAAACTAAGAATCTAGATTTGTTTATATGGTTTATATGCAGAGTCTGTAATAATAGATATGCCATAATGATAATTTTCTAAGCTGAGACAAATCACACTGAATTTTGAAACCAAATGATGTTGAAATAGCACACTATAATAGCTCCTGGAGTTTAATATGGTGTGGTGTCATGTAGGTCTAGATAAGATAAAACTTATTTGTTACTATTTCTACCACAATATAAAAAGAAAAGAGGTATTTATTAAAGACTTAAATCTATCTAATTTTTTCTAATAAAACAACTGTGACTTTGGATCACAGTATAGTCAAGCACATAGAGATAGTAAGTGGCAATGGAGAACCAGCAGAACAGGACACTAAAAAGCACAGATTCAAGTTAGACATGCTGTTTTAGGATTTCTGGTTCATTGCTTGTTAATGTGTGTCTTTGCACAAATCACCAAATTTTTGCTTCAATTTTGTCATCTGTAAGGTAGCAATAATATAATAGCACTCACACCATAGGGTTGTTGTGAGAATCAAATGAATTAATATGTCTATGCAAATATTTAAAACAGCACGTGGCATATAGTTAATTTAAAAAATGTTTGATATTATTATTATGCAGTTTGGAATATTAATTGAAGGGCACTGTATTTCAGTGTAAATAGATTTTTTCTTTGTTTTGTTTTCTCCCTCTCTCCCTCTATAGAGAGGGAGAAAAAAACATTCTTATAGAGTAAACAGAACACTTCTGTGGCCCCAAACGTGTGAAAGTTTCTTCACACACCATTCAATTCTCAAGAGGACACCAGCTTGGTGTCCCTTAATTCAATTCAGTTCTGACACTATTTACCTGGAGATGGTGTCAGACTTCATAGATCGAGTATTCAGTCCCACAAGACTTCCCACCATTTTCAGATGCCTGTTGCAAGCACAGATAGTGGCATGTGCTTGTCTGACCCGCTGGCCCTAAATTGGAGTTCATACAACTCCCTCTTTTAGTTCAGTTAATTTGCTAAAGCAGATCCAGAAACTTAGGTAAACACTTTACTTATATTTACTGGTTTATTAATAAAGAATATAATAAAGAATACAGATGAACAGACAGATGAAGAGATACATAGGGCAAAGTCAGGAGCTTCCATAAAGTGGAATTGGGTTCATCATCCTCTTTTTATATAAGAATGTGTCTGGCAACCTGGAAACTCTTCAAACCCAAGTTCAGAAATTTTAATGGAGGCTTCATCATGTAGGTGTGATTGATTATTAATTTCATTTCCAGCTCCTCTCCCTCTCCAAAGAATGGAGGGTGACCCACTCCTATCTAGGAACCCACCAAGAATCACCTATTAGAACAAAAGACACTTCTATCACCCAGGAAATCTCAAGGGATTTTGGAATTTGTTGTCGGGAACAAGGGTCAAAACTAAATATTAGAATTAGAGATTATTCCAATACTCCTATCTTCTACAGAATTTGGAGTTTTGGCTCAGGAACTGGCACAGAGACCAAACATTAGAACAAAATGTTCTTCTATTGCTTTAGTCATTTAGGAAATTACAAAATTTGTAAGAGCTGTGATCTAGGAACTGTGGACAAAATCCCAAATATTCATTTCTTAATATTATACACTCTTTCTTTTTTTTTTGGCAGAGACTGAAAAATCCCCCCACCAGTATCTACTGTCCCTTTTTAAAATAAAAGAATGTCTTTTTAAAATAATAGAATGTTTTTCATGCCTAAGTACATTTTAGCAGGGAACAAGCTAGAGACTACTTTTTTTTTTTTTTTCCAGTTTCCTTTACAGATAGGTAATGGGTGAAGAAATTTTTAGGTCACCT
>PVKP010021114.1:0-39694 GCA_004027715.1 Plecturocebus donacophilus | reverse complement strand
GCCCAGGCTGGAGTGCAGTGACTCAATATCAGCTCACTGCAAGCTCCACTTCCTGGGTTTGAGTGATTCTCCTGCCTCAGCCTCCTGAGTAGCTGGGACTACAGGCATGTGCCACCATGTCTGGCTAATTTTTGTATTTTTAGTAGAGACGGGGGTTTCACCATGTTGGCCAGGCTGGTCTTGAACTTCTGACCTCAGATGACCCACCCGCCTTGGCCTCCCAAAGTGCTGGGTTTACAAGCGTGAGCCACCACACCCAGCCCTTACTGTTGTAACTTCTTCCTCTCCCTGTGTTCAAGTTTTTACTAGGTATTACTGCTTCCTGTATGCCCCCGTGAGATATTTCTGACTCTAAGTGCCCACAAATCTACATTTTTTAATTTCCTGGAATATTATTATTATCTGACTCCTTGTCAGAAACATTTTCATGGAAAAAAGGCTTTAGTAGTCCATTTTTTTCCTTTAAATTCTTTAATATATTTGACATACTCAAAATAATATGTGTAACACTTACATAGGTTGTAAAGAAGAATATAGTGCATTACACCCCACAGAACTAGAATCCTACAGACAACTTGCATCTACTTATATTTTTCTCCTCTGTCCCTTACTACTTATATTATGTCCATCTACTTATATTTTTCTCCTATGTCCCTTTCAGTGGTAAATACTATCTAGAGATTTGTGTTTGTACAAATATGTGGCTGGGCACGGTGGCTCACACCTGTAATCCCAGCACTTTGGGAAGTCAAGGCAGGCGGATCTTGAGGTCAGGAGTTTGAGACCAGCCTGGCCAACATGGTGAAACCCCGTCTCTACTAAAAATGCAAAAATTAGCCTGGTTTGGTGGTGGGCACTTGTAATCCCAGCTACTCGGGAGGCTGAGACAGGAGAATCGCTTGGATCTGGGAGGCGGAGGCTGCAGTGAGCCGAGATCATGCCACTGCACTCCAGCCTGGACGACAAGAGCAAGACCCCATCTCAAAAAATAATAATAAATAATAAATAAATACAAATATGTTACATATATACTTTTAAATAGCTGTTTAGTATTATTTAGTATTGGCTTTTTTTTTTGGCTAATAAAAATGGTGTTGAGGTATTGTAATATAGGAAGAAATATATGTTTTGGTCTTCACTCGGCTCCTGGCCATAGATCCTAAAACCTTTGTAATTTCCTAAGTTATAAGGGCAATCAGAACATCTTTTGTTGTAATATTTATATTTTGTCCTGGGCTACTGAAATAGCTCCAGAATGAAGAAGATGAAAGGAATATCTTTTGTTATTCATTAAAATTAAAATTAGCTCCTTTTTTTTAGATTTTTTTGAGAGGGAGTCTTACTCTGTCACCCAGGCTGCAGTGCAGTGGCACAATCTCAGCTCACTGCAACCTCCGCCTCCCGGGTTCAAGCGATTCTCCTGCCTCAGCCTCCCAAGTAGCTGGGACTACGGGCATCCACCACCACACCTGGCTAATTTTTGTATTTTTTAATAGACATAGGTTTTCACCATATTGGACAGGCTGGTCTTGAACTTCTGACCTTGTGATCCATCCACCTCGGCCTCCCAAAGTGCTGGGATTACAGGCAGGAGCCACCACGCCTGGCCAAAATTAGCTCCTTTTAACCACACCTGAGTTTATGTTGTTGAGTGACTTTTGGAAAGCTCCTAATGATGGGGGGCTGGTTGTCAAGGGAATGGATCACGTGATTACACGGCTGGAACTTAAACCTCCTGACCACCCCATCTGCCCAGGCAGGAGAGAGAGGCTGGAGATCGTTGGGTCCATTACCAATGGCCAGTGACTTAATCAATCATACCTATATCATGAGACCTCCATAAAAGCCCTCCAGCAATGGAGCTCAGAGACCTTTCAGTTCAAGTGCTCCATGGAGGTGCTCAGTGGGTAGAACCTCCAGGCTGAGCGCAGTGACTCATGTCTGTCATCCCAGCACTCTGGGATGCCGAGGCGGGAGGTCAGGAGTTTGAGACCAGCCTGGCCAACAAGATGAAACCCCATCTCTACTAAAAATACAAAAAAATTAGCTGGGCATGATGGCAGGCACCTGTAATCCCAGTTACTCAGGAGGCTAAGACAGGAGAATCGCTGGAACCCAGGAGGCAGAAGTTGCAGTGAGTCAAGATTGTGCCATTGCACTCCAGCCTGGGCGACAGAGTGAGACCCCATCTAAAAAGAGGGTGGAACCCCCAGCAAGGGCGTGGGAGCTCCGTGCCCCGTCCCCAGACCTTACTGTGTGTATCTCCAACATTCAGCTCCTCTTGAGTTGTATCCTTTTATAATAACCAAAAATCTTGTAAGTAAACTGTTTTCCTGAGTTCTGTGAGCCAGTCTTGCAAATTCTAGAACCCAAGAAGAGCATCGTGGAAAGCCCCGATTTATAACTGGTCAGTCAGAGGCCCAGGCTTGCAATTGGGATCTGATGATGGGGTCGGGGGAGTGGTCTTGTGGGACTGGGCCCTCAGCCTGTGGGAGCGCTGCTAGCTCCAGGCACTTAGTGTCAGAATTTAGATAATTGTAGGACACACAGTTGGTATTTTCAGGAACTGGAGAATTATTTCTTTCAGGTCTATACCCAGAAGAAGTATTGCTGGGCCATAGTAGTTCTATTTTTAATTTCTCTAGGAACCTCCGTACTCTTTTCCCTAATGCCTGCACTAAACTACATTCCCACCAACAGTGTATGTGGGTTTCCTTCTCTCTACACCCTCTCCAAACTCTTATTTCTTGTCTTTTTATTAGAAGCCACCCTAACAGGTGTGAGATAATATCTGGTTGTGGTTTTGATTTGTATTTCCCTGACAATTAGTGATGTTGGGCACCTTTCCATATACCTGTTGGCCTTCTTTTTTTTCTTGAGATGGAGTCTCGCTCTGTCGCCCAGGCTGGAGTGTAGTGGCCTGCAATCTCAGTTCACTGCAACCTCTGCCTCCTGGGTTCAAGCGATTCTCCTGCCTCAGCCTCCCGAGTAGCTGGGACTACAGGCACACGCCACCATGCCCAGCTAATTTTTTTGTATTTTTAGTAGAGACGGGGTTTCACCATGTTGGCCAGGATGGTCTCAATCTCTTGACCTCGTGATCCGCCCTCCTCGGCCTCCCAAAGTGCTGGGATTACAGGCGTGAGCCACCGTGCCCGGCCCTTTGCCCACCTTTTAACTGAGTTATTTGCTTTTTGCGGTTGAGTTATATAAGTTCCTTGCATATTTGGATATTAATCCCTTATCAGATATATGGTTTGATAATGTTTTCTCCCAATCTGTAGGCTGCCTTTTCATTGTGTTGATTGTTTACTTTATTGTGCAGAAGTTTTTTAGCTTGATGTGCTCCCATGTGTTTATTTTTGCTTTTGGTGTCCTAGCTAATAAATCATTGCCAAGACCACGGTCAAGGAGACTTCCCCCTAGGGTTTCTTCTAGGAGTTTTATGGTTTCAGCTCTTACATTTGGTCTTTAATCAGTTAATTTTTGTGTATGGTGGAAGATAGAGATCAGTTTCATTCTTTTGCATGTGGATATTCCATTTATCCAATACCCCAACACCATTTATTGAAAAGATTATCCTTTCCCTTTATTATCTTCTTGGCCCCCTTGTTGAAAAGTTAGTTGATTGTATATCCGTTAGTTTATTTCTAGGCTTTCTATTCTGTTCCAACAGTCTATGTGTCTGTTTCTATGCCAGTATCATACTGTTTTGATTATTATAGCTTTGTAGTAGCTTTTGTGATTAAGTAGTGTGATGCCTCCAGCTTTGTTATTTTTGCTCAAGATTGCTTTGGTTATTCAGGGTCTTTTGCAGTTCCATATGAATTTCAGGATTGCTTTTTCTATTTCTGTGGAAAATGTCATTGGAATTTCATAGGGATTGCCTTAAGCCTATAGATCTCTTTGGGCAGTATGAACACTATAACAATATAAATTCTTCCCATCTCTGAGCATGGGATATCTTTTCATTTATTTGTGTCTTGCTCAATTTCTTTTATCAATGTGTGTATAGAGTTCTGTGTACAGATCTTTCACCTCTTTGGTTAAATTTGTTCCTAAGCAATTTTTTATGCTATTGTAAATGGGATTGTTTTCTTGCTTTTTCAAGTAGTTGTTAGTATATAGAAACACTGCTGATTTTTGTATGTTGAGTTTGTATTCTGCAACTTTGCTGAACTTGTTTGTTAGTTCTAATACTTTTTGGTGGAGTCTTTAAGATTTTCTATATATAAAAGCATGTTATCTATAAACAGTGACAATTTAACTTCATTCTTTCTGATTTGGATGCCTTTTATTTCTTTTTCTTGCCAAAATCCTCTCTCTGGCTAGGACTTCTAATGCTATGTTGAAGAGAATTGGTGAGAATGGGCATCCTTGATCTTAAAGAAAAAGTTTTCAGCTTTTCACTGTTGAATATGATATTAGCTGGGTGATTGTCATATATGGCCTTTATTATGTTGAGATACATTCCTTTATACCTAATTTGTTAAGAAAAAATCGATTAATTTTACCTTTACAGATAAGCCATAGCATTTTACAAATTGTGGGAAAAACACATACAATTTACCATCTTAACCATTTCTTTTTTGAGACGATGTTTCACTCTTGTCGCCCATGCTGGAGCGCAGTGCCTCCGTCTCGGCTCACTGCACCCTCTGCCTCCTGAGTTCAAGGGATTCTTCTGCCTCAGCCTCCCAAGTAGCTGGGATTACAGGCATGTGCCACCGCAGCTGGCTAATTTTTGTGTTTTTTTAGTAGAGACAGGGTTTCAACACATTGACCAGGCTGGTCTTGAACTCCTGACCTCAGGTGATTCACCCACCTTGGCCTCCCAGAGTGCTGGAATTACAGGCATGAGCCACCACGCCCAGCCTATCATCTTAACCATCTCTGTGTATAGTTTGGTCATGTTAAGTATTTTCATATTGTTGTGCAACCAATCTCCAGAATTTTTTCATCTTGAAAACCACAACTCAAAACCCATTAAACAACTCCCCATTGCTCCATCCCTTAAGCTCCTGCCACCCACCATTCCACTTTCTGTCTCTATGGATTTGACCACGCTAGGTCCCTCACATAAGTAGAAATTACACAGTATTTGTCTTTGTGTGACTGGCTCAATTCTCTTCAGCATAATGTCTTCCAGGTTCATCCGCTCTGTAGCATGTGTAAGTTCTGAGGCATTGGACTTGGTCAGAGGGGCGGTGGAGGATCTTAAGCAGGCAGAGAGTGATGAGATTAGAAAGAGCACAGTGGGGCTAGGCGCAGTGGCTCACACCTGTAATCCCAGCACTGAGAGGCTGAGGAGGGTGGATCACGAGGTCAGGAGTTTGAGACTAGCCTGGCCAACATGGTGAAACCCCATCTGTACTAAAAATACAAAAATTAGCTGGGTATGATGGTGGGCACCTGTAATCCCAGCTACTGGGGAGGCCGAGGCAGGAGAATCGCTTGAACCCAGAAAGTGGAGGTTGCAGTGAGCCGAGATTATGCCACTGCACTCCAGCCTGGGTGACAGAGCGAGACTCCATCTCAAAAAAAAAAAAAAAAAAAAGAAAGAAAGAAAATAAAAAAGACAGACCACAGTGGAGGGCAAAAGGGAGAACCATCTGAAGAGGAGAAAATGGGAGGAAGGAGTCCAGCGAGTCCTTTGAGGCTGAATGATATTCCATCCTAATGTATACACCACATTTTATTTATCCGTCCATCCATCAAAGGACCCTTGAGTTGCTTCCACCTCTTGGCTGTTGTGAATATGCCGCTGTGAACATGGACATGAAGTCATGTGTTTTTCCTTCTTGCTTCTGGGTCCATTTTAGTCTCTTTCTTGTATCTCACAGCCATGGGTTCTCATGCATTCATACACTCATGCACTCCGCTGCTAATGCATCCTCCTCCTTTCCTCCTGGGTCATCCACTTCAAGACTTCCTTCCCCTGAGCAGCTAGCTCCAATGCCTGCTGGGGAAGCCACCATGAGTAAGTCCCAGGAGCCAAGGAGGAGCTTCTGAAGGGATGGGGGTTATAACCATACCTTTGTTTATTCATCCTGTAATTCTTTGAGCATTTTCTGAGCATCAGGACCAGGAGCTGGGAGCAGGAGCTCCCTCTCTAGTCTGGGGACAGAGGAATGAGCAAATAAGTAGAGCCACACGGTCAGAGCAGGACACAGAAGAGTAGAAGCCGAGAGAAGGAAACCGCTGACCGCCACGCAGGAGACGGTACACCTGAGAAGACAGGGGAGAAGGAAGTACTTCCTAGCAGGAGAGGAGCATGTGCAAAGATAAAGAGATGTTAAGAATCGCAGCCTAGCTTTCTGGGGCTGGAGTGAGACCTGGAGGCTGCGACATAGGCCAGAGTGGGAGAATAGCAGCTGTGGAGAGGCCAGGAAGGTAGCAAAGGCAAGTCACTTGGGGGCCTGTGCACAGTTCTGAGGAGTTGGACTTGGTCAGATGGGTGGTGGGGATCTTAAGCAGGTGGAGACTGATGAGATTATAAAGAGCACAGTGGGCTGGGCTCGGTGGCTCACCCCTACAATCCCAGCACTTTGGGAGGCCAAGGCAGGCAGATCACTGGGGGTCAGGAGTTCAAGACCAGCCTGGCCAACATGGTGAAATCCCTTCTCTACTAAAAATACAAGAATTAGCCGGGCATGGTGGCAGGCACCTGTAAGCTACTTGGTAGGCTGGGGCAGGAGAGTTGCTTGAACCTGGGAAGCGGAGGTTGCAGTGAGCTGAGATTGCACCACTGCACTGCAGACTGGGGGACAGAATGAGGCTCCATCTCAAAAAAAAAAAAAAAGAAAAGAAAAGAAAGGGCACAGTGGAGAGAAGAGGGAGACTCATTTGAAGAGAAGAAAATGGAGGAAGGGAGTCTAGTGGGAAGACTTGCTGCAACACTGGCAGTGCTGGAACTGAGGCTCTGGCGGGAGGGGAGGAGGAGCCGATGGGTGCAGATAGGAGGTGAGGAGCCAGAGGAGGCTGCAAAGAGGAGAGGCGATCATTGCACATGGCCGAGTGCCCGGAGCAGCCAGCGCTGAAGGCGGCGATCCGGGCCTCGTTCTCAGGGGTTGGTAGTGACGGGGATGGCCTTGGGCCCAAATGGAGTGTGTAGGAAGGAGAAAGGAGTGTGTAGGAAGGAGAAGAGAGCCCAGACCCAGTGCCTTTTGTGGGGCTTAGTGCAAAATGAAAACACAAAGCCCCCTTGTTCAAAAATATATCAGAATTTGGGCCAGGCACAGGAATGAGCTTACTCTGGGTGGGCAGGCCTGCAGAGGGCACTGGGATAGAGGAATCAGAGACCACCAGGGAGATGGGCACGAGGGAGCTGAGGTCAGTGAGAAATCCCTCAACATGGGCGTCTAGGCACCAGAAGTTCCAGAGATAGGGAACAATTATGACCAGCCCTCATCTATTGGACAGGATGGCGATAGGTCCCCGTGATCTCAAAGGGATCGGTTTCAGGGTGTGTGTGGGAGATGGGCACATTAAGGAGGGGCGGGGACAGGCTGGGGTGGGGAGACGCAGGGGAGGCATAGAGACCCCGAGCTCCTCTGTCACCCAGGCTGGAGTGCAGTGGCACAGTCTCGGCTCACTGCAGCCTCCACCTCCCAGGTTCGAGTGATTCTCCTGCCTCAGCCTCCTGAGTAGCTGGGATTACAGGCGCGTGCACCATGCCTGGCTAATTTTTGTGTTTTTAGTAGAGACAGTGTTTTGTCATGTTGGCCAGGCTGGTCTCAAACTCCTGACCTCAAGTGATGCACCGCCTCGGCCTCCCAAAGTGCTGGGATTACAGGCGTGAGCCACCGTGCCTGGCCAGAGACCCTTTTTAAAAGCCTGGCTGTGAAGGAAAAGCATAAGACTGGACAGAGGTCCTGGGAACTGTTAGAGGGCAGCATGCACAGGACTTTGTGTGGCTGGGGTCCCTGCCACTGTGCCTTCATACTCTCCCTGAGCTGCCCGTCTTCAAGGCACCCGCCCTTGGGCGCTCTGGGCATGAATCCCTCACGCGCATCTCCAGATCTGAGCCTTTTCTTCAAAACCTTGACTCACCTCACATGCAGGACAATTTCTTTTTTAATGAATGTATGCTCTCGTCCTTCAAACTGCCTGCTTCTAACAACTTCCCCCTCCACCTCTCAATAGACCACTGTTTCCACCGCCCTGCAGCTTAAGATCTGAAACCACCCCTGATCGGTCCTCACCCACCCTTTCATGGAGACTGGGGTCGTGGAGCTCAGAGACCAACCTGCAGGCCCCGTTCTTCTCTAGCTGTATGAGGTTACTGACCCTCCCTGTGTCTGCTTTCTCAGCCACAAAATTGTTGTGTGTGTGTGTGTGTGTGTGTGTGTGTGTGTGTGTGTGTGTGTGTGCGCGCGCGCGCGCGCGCGCACGCACAAGTGTGTATGTATTACAGCCTATCTCATAGGGTCGTCCCCACACCTGGCCCACTGTAGTAGCCGAATAATTTTTATTATTGGGCCAGGTGTGGGAATTAGAGGATGAACATAACAAAAATAGTCTCTCAGCATACAAGCGCTGAGAACACTGGCTCACATCATGCTACCTGTTATATTTTAAGTGAATGGAACTTTGCAAGGTCTCTCAAATTCTCTCCTCTTCCATCCCCTGCTCTTTAAACCTGTGACACCCCCCAGTGTACATTCTTAAATTTGCTTCCAAATTCCTCTCCTTGCCTCGGTTCCTGTTTCTCTCCCAGAGAATCCTTTACACCATCCCCTTAAGACAACAATATCAGGCCGTTGCTTTCAGCTCCCTCTTGCTTGCAGAGGAAAGTCCGAATTCTGCAGCTAAGCCTTTGAAAGTGTCCCTGTCGTGTTCCAGTTTACATTGCCTGCTCATTCACTGTGGTCACCCTGCCTACTCCCTCCCTTCCAGCCTGTGACCAGCCCCTGCGGAGGCTTCTAGCCCACTGCTTTGGTGTTCATGCTTTCTCTCTTGCCTGCCTCTACCCACCTGCTCTTTCTTTCATGATCCAGCCCCTTTCTTCCCACCCACAAGCAATCTCTTCTGCCTCTGACCTAGCACCTCTTGGGGGCACCATGTCCTACTGACATTCATTCACTGTTTCGACTATTAGACACCAGCTCTCATGTGTGCATTTTGTCTTGCCAACTCTATTGGAAATCCTGAGAAAACAAGGTAGGCTCTTCTTTTATTTATTTATTTTTGAGACGCAGTCTTGCTCTGTCTTCCAGGCTGGACTGCAGTGGCGTGTTCTTGGCTCACTGCAACCTCTGCCTCCCAGCTTGAAGCAGTTCTCTGCCTCAGCCTCCTGTGTAGCTGGGATTACAGGCCTGCGCCACCACGCTTGGCTAATTTTTGTATTTTTAGTAGAGACAGGATTTTGCCATGTTGGCCAGGCTGGTCTTGAACTCCTGACCTCAGGTGATCTGCCCGCCTCCGCCTACCAAAGTGCTGGGATTACAGACTTGGCCAGGCTTGGTCTCTAACTCCTGAACTCGGGTGATCCACCCGTCTCTACCGAAAATACAAAAATTAGCTGGGCATGGTGGCGTGTCTGTAGTCCTAGCTACTCAGGAGGCTGAGGCAGGAGAATTGCTTGAACCCAGGAGGTGGAGGTTGCAGTGACCGAGATCACGTCACTGCACTCCAGCCTGGGCAACAGAATGAGAATCAGTCTCAAAATATAAAAAATGAAAAATTTCAAGATGGTGCCAGCACAGCACTAAACCCAGCTCCAGGACTTATCGGACAGGACCATGATGCTGACTCTGCCCATCTGGGGTGCTTTAATGAGACAGAAAATAAGCAGAGAAACTGTCCATTTGACTTGACTCCAGCTCAGCATATTTATTTACCGAGAATGCCATAGGCTATGTGGTAGCCCTGTGTGGGATGCAATGTGAAATTCTTCTGGGTGTTTCCTGCCTTTCAGATTGCTTGTCTTACTCAGCTTTGCAAGTCCTATCCCGAAGGTGCTATGGGAAGCAGAGATGCAAAATCATCGTCAACAATCACCATTTTGGAAGCCCCTGTTTGCCAGGCGTGAAAAAATACCTCAATGTGACCTACGCATGTGGTAAGAACACACCCCCACCCCACCAGCTGCCCGAACACACTGCCTCTTTTGGGGGAGGGTTGTGATCACGTGAATGGCAGGAGCTTGCCCAGAACAAGCCAAACGCGGCTCCTCCTGAAGCTGTTTGGTCATCCCAGGTACCTGAGAGCCCTTTTTCCTTTCTTATTCTTGTTTATGATATTCGTGTCAGATAAGCAATAGAATTCTCTTTGGTCAAAATTTGTGCAAAAGCGCCTTTAGCAATCAGATTGGCAGCCAATTGGGAGGGTAGAGAAGGAACAACCAAATAGGAGTAAACCGATGTCCCTGAGGGCAGGGACTTTCATCTGGGTTCTTAGGAGGCTCTAAAATGTATAGAGATGTCATGCGAGTTCACGGCGGTGGTGTGTGTCTCCTGTGTACCCTTCCAGGACTGCTTTTAGCCCCTAAGTGACTAACTCGCTGGACTGCCAACAGCTATTTTATCTACAGACCCACGGTGTTGAATCAGCAGATCAAATGCTTACCCTAAAATAATAAAAACACTACAGGACAGCATAACTTTGTTTTCCTGCTGTCTTTAAATGATAAAATGAAATGCCTTCTTTGTTTAGATTCTAATTTCATAAAGCAAATCAGCAGTTTATTATTTTCTGAGGATACTGTGGATTTCCAGTTTGTAGCACTAATATGCTGACTGGTTTCTTTCTTTCTTTCTTTCTTTCTTTGAAATGAGCATAAAAGCAAATGGAAAGCAAAGAACATTATAATTGAAGAACCTGATACCTATTCTCTTGGAAATCTCTTTTTCCCCTGCCAAACATTCCTAGCCATTTTATTTTGTAACAGCTTTTTTGAGATATAATCCACAGACTGTACAAGTCACCTGTTAAAAACATACAAAGCAATGGTTTTTAGTATATGCACAGAATTGTGCAACCATCATCACAATCAATTAAGAACATTCTCATCCCCCCAAAAAGAAACCTTGTATTCTTTAGCAGTCAGCCCCCCAAATCCACCCACTACGCCTGGCCCAGCCCCAAGCAACCTCCCATCTACTTTCTGTCTCTATGGATTTGCCTCTTCTAGACATTTTCCAGAAATGGAATCTACAATGCATGGTGCACTGTGCCTGGCTTCTTTACTTAGCATCTGTTTTCAAGGTTCATACATGTCGTAGCATGTCTCAGTACTTTATTCCTTTTGGTGGCCTAATATATGCCATTGCATCCTCAGACTTTTATATCCTGAACTAAAAATGTTATTCTCTGCAATAGCAATGCTGTCACAGGTATAATGAACTGACTACATAAATATATTACCAAAATAATGGCACCCACTCTTACATCACAGGAATAATGGCTTTACCTGCTCTGTCTTTATTCCTACTGTCATGTCTAAGCAGCTCTAGGTAGCATGAGGCACATTTTGGCTGAGGTTCCCCCAGAGGCCACAAAGGTCACTCCGAGTACATCCTTGGATAGCTTATCTGGTAGAGCAGAGGATGGTAGACTGGGCATGGGCCACTCTGAGGTTCCACTGGTTTCAGGCTTCTTCATCTGAGTATTGAATAAGAATCAGGACTTGGCCGGGTGCAGTGGCTCACTCCTGTAATCCCAGCACTTTGGGAGGCCGAGGCAGGCAGATCACCTGAGGTCGGGAGTTCAAGACCAGCCTGACCAACATGGAGAAACCCCATCTCTACTAAAAATACAAAATTAGCCAGGCATGGTGGTGTATGCCTGTAATCCCAGCTACTCGGGAGGCTGAGGCAGGAGAATCACTTGAACCCAGGAGGGGGAAGTTGCAATGAGCCGAGATTGCACCATTGCACTCCAGCCTGGGCAACAAGAGGGAAAAAACTCCATCTAAAAAAAAGAAAGATGCAGGACGTTAGCCTCCAAATAAGGTGCGGTTTCAGGGAAAGCTGAAAACTTTCCTGAGACACCTGGCTGGGGCCACCGTAGCCCTGGGAACCGAGTATGTTCCAATGAAAGGAGACCAGTTGATGGGCACAGTGACAGCTACATCTGGAGATACATTCAAAGTTGATGTTGGAGGGAGTGAGTGAGCCAGTTACTTTGTCTTACTTGGCATTTGAAGGTGCAACTAAAAGAAACAGACCAAATGTGCAGGTCGGAGATCTCATCTACAGCCAATTTGTGGTTGCTAATAAAGACGTGGAACCAGAGATGGTCTGTATTAACAGCTGTGGGCGAGCCAATGGGATGAATGTCACTGGACAGGATAGTCTGCTTTTTAAAGTGTCTGGGTTTCAGTAGAACACTGTTAGCTCCAGGTGGTGAAATCATATAGGAAGTGGGAAAACTCTATCCACTGGAGATAATTTTTGGAATGAATGGAAGACTATGGGTTAAGGGAAAACCTGCAGACTTTAATTTTGGCAAACATTTTAGAAGCTTGTGAACACGTGACATGAGATCAAAGAAAACAAATCTTCTTCAGATAGGCGGAAAGTTGATATAGGAGGACTTTTTTAAATGGGTCAGTTGAGCCAAGAAACCATGGGTTTCCTGGAGAAAACTTTTTCAGGTGAACCTCTCCCATGTAGATACTCAGAAGACAAGGTGCGAAGGTACAAATTGTCTTATTAGAGTCCTAATTAAAATATTTTTATAAGTAAGTTACTGGTTTCACTTCTGCTCTTGTGGGAGAAAAAATCATTACAGAATCGTTATGTATTGTTTGTTCTGTACAATAACATTCACTAAAACATTTTTGTAAAAGGTGCAGTTTCTAGGGTGCTTTCAAGCATGAGGCAAGAACAGTACAGCTGAGGCTCTTCTTAGCTAATTAAATTAGTCTGTTGTCATGCTGCTGCTAAGACATAACAGAGACTGGGCAATTTACAAAAAAAACAAAAAAAGCAGGGGTTTAATTGGCCTTACAGCTCCACATGGCTAGGAGGCCTCACAATCATGGCAGACGGCAAGGAGGAACAAGTCCCATCTTACGTGGATGGCGGCAGGCAAAGAGAGCTTGTGCAAAGAAATTCCCAGTTTGTAAAACCATCAGATCTCGTGAGACCCAGTCACTATCAAGAGAACAGCACAGGAAAGACCTGCCCCCATGAGTCAGTCATCTCGTACCTGGTTCCTCCCACAACACGTGGGAGTTAGGAGATTTGGGTGGGGACCCAGAGCCGAACGATATCACTAATGCTGAGATGAAGATGAGCTTTCGGGGCCTGGGGTTCACATGTCCCACTTCAAGCTTTTCTTCCTTCCATCACTCATTCAGCACATTGTTCTTTGTGTCAGGAGCTGTGCTGGGTGCCAGGAATTTTGTAATAAACAAAATGACACAGACAGGATGCAGCGGCTCACGCCTGTAATCCTAACACTTTGGGAAGCCGAGGCGGGCGCATCATCTGAGGTCAGGATTTCAAGAGCAGCCTGTCAAACACGGTGAAACTCCATCTCTACTAAAAATACAAAATTATCTATGAGGTCAGGAGATCTGGACCATCCTGGCTAACGCGGCAAAACCCTGTCTCTACTAAAATACAAACATTAGCTAGGTGTGGTGGCGCATGCCTGCAATCCCAGCTACCTGGGAGGTTGCAGCAGGAGAATCACTTGAACACAGGAGGCGGAGACTGCAGTGAGCCACAGTCACGCCACTGCACTCCAGCCTGGGTGACAGCACTGAAACTCTATCTCAGTTTAAAAAAAAAAAAGAGAGAGGCACAGTCCTGTTTTCATGGGGTGAACAGCTGAGGGAGAAAGGCAGGCATTAAACAAATAGCCAGACACATCATCATGACCTATTGTGACAAATGCTATTTTAGGAAAGGGCAGAAGAGTGTAACAGTGGAGGAGGCCTGATTTAGCCTGGGGGGTGGTTTAAGTCTTCCAAAGAGAACCCTCCCTTAGGGTGAACACTAGGGTATGCACAGTAGCGGCACGCTGGGGGATGGGCGGGTGGCGGCCGAGACACTGAGGTGCTGAGTGGGACAGGAGAGGCACTGATGCGGAGGAAGACGGCCCTGGTGTAAACTGCTGAGATCAGGGTCCTGCACACAGTAGGAGCTCCACGAAGAGTGGTTCCTAGTGTTTTCACTAACGTATCTGAAGTGGAGAGGAACAGTGAGCTATCACTCCCCAGTGCCCGATCTCGTTCTGAACCAGTCTAAAACAAAGAGATGCAAAAATCTGACAAGTGTGTCGACACCTGTGATTTTGAAGGTCCTGAAAGACTCTGTGGATCTCAGAGCCATTTTCACATAGCAGATGGGCGCATTCCCTGCAGTGGCTGTGGCATACACAGCCAATTTCATCTTCTGACTGCCTGGTTATTCTGCAAAGTGCATCCTAGAATGCCCTTCCTTTCCGAGCTCCTCTACAAAATTCTGATTCTTTCTCAAACTGTAAAGCCTCTGGCATTTGTCAAGAGCCAAGGCCCTCCTGTAGCCTTTTTCTTGTAGTTGGAGAACATAGAGACAGACATGAGAAAGAAGTGCCACTCCTGGCAGGGAGAGATGACACTTCCTGGGCTCACTGCTGCCAAGGAATCAGGGCATCCTTCTCGGGGCCCAGAAATGAAGGACAGGTAATTAAAGCAGAAAGCAGTTTGCAGCAGCTCAGCTCAGCTCTCCGGCGCTGCCATGGTCCCAGGATCAGTGACATGCCATGGTCCCAGAATCAGTGTCCCTGTGGACAGCTCAGGGACATTCCTCGGAGACCCTGGAAATCAGCAGCCACCTCCAGCACCTCCGTGGGCCTCCCTGGAAAGTCTCCCTTGCTGCTGATGGGCTCGAAGATGCCAGGGTCGCCCGTACGTGGAACACTCACAATCTAGGAATGTCCTGTGGTTGTTGATCCTGGGACATCCCCAGAAGAATTTAGTGAAGCCCTCCGAGAAAGGAAATGAGGTTTTCTTGCTATTGAAGATGTGCCCCCCACCGCCGTTCTTTTTAAAAAAGCAGTGTAGTTGAATTTGCAGTTTGTTTTGGCTTTCTTTCCACTTCCTGTTGCTACTTTCCAAGATCTCGGCTGGGCTGAACAACAAACAAAAATAAGCCATTTTCTGCAGCAGGAATATTTGGTTTCCTCGCCCTTCCTCGGCCTGCAGAATCCTTGCTCTGCCCTCTGCTTCTGCGGATGCTGTCACCTGCCGGCTGCCTTGCCTGCGGATTCTGACCTCCCAGGGCTTATCCTTAGGGTCAGTTCGGCAGAGTCATGAACCACCTTCAAAGGAATTGGTCAGGCTGCCATCCTCTCTGCATCTACATCTTTCTGTAGTTCTTTCTGAGAATATTTAGCAAATCACTTTAGCACAGTCTTCAAATTCTCTTCAGATTTATGGTGGAAACAGGGGAAAAGAGCTTGGGGCAGAAAGCAGAAGGGTAGGAGCTGGGAGAATTTGGTGGTGGATTTTGACCTGGTCACAGTCATTTAGCTTTACCTCAGGAGAGCTCATCTTCAAAGCTAACCACCCTATTTTTTCTTTCTTTTTTTTTTTTTTTTTTCACACAGAGTCTTGCTCTGTCACTCAGGAGTGCAAAGGCACAATCTCAACTCACGGCAACCTCTACCTCTTGGGTTCAAGTGAGCATGTCCAGCTAATTTTTGTATTTTTAATAGAGATGGGGTTTCCCCATGTTGGCCAGGCTGGTCTCAAACTCCTGACCTCAAGTGATCCACCTGCCTCAGCCTCCCAAAGTGCTGGGATTATAGGCATGAGCCACCACACCTAGCCCAGAGTTAACCACTCCACTGAGGTGTTATTTACCTTAAAGTTTCTATTACAAGTGAATACAATTCAGTGATTTTTAGTAAATTCTGAGTTGTGCAACCGTCACTACTCTCCACTTTAAATTAGAAAAAAAAAAAAAAAACATTTTCACAATCCCCCAAAGTTCCCTTTTGTGCCCATTTGCCGTCACGCCCCTATTCCCACCCGCTGCTCCCAGGTAACCACTCATCTACTTTCTGTCTCTAGATTTGCCTTTTCTGAATATTTCATACAAATGGAATTACACAATAGATGGTTGTGTGTGTGTGTGGCTGGCTTCTTTAACCAAATGTAATGTTTCAGAGGATCATCCGTGTTGTAGCATATATCATATCGGTACTTCACTCCTTTTCTTTTTTTTGGAGATGGAGTCTCACTCTGTTGCCCAGGCTGGAGTGCAATGGCGCAGTCTCTGCTCACTGCAACCCCTGCCTCCGAGTTCCAGCGATTCTCCTGCCTCAGCCTCCCATCCAGCGGGGATTACAGGTGTGCGCCACCACACCCAGCTAATTTTGTATTTTTAGTATGGAAGGGGTTTCACCATGTTGGCCAGACTGGTCTTGAACTCCTGAACTCAAGTAATCTGTTCACCTTAGCCTCCCAAAGTGCTGGGATTACAGGTGTGAGCCACCGTGCTGGGCCTTCATTCCTTTTTATTACTGAGGTATATTCACTGGATGAATATATCATATCTTGTTTTTATTCTCCTTTTTTTTTCTTTTTGAGATGGATTCTTGCTCTGTCGCCCAGGCTGGAGTGCAGTGGCATGATCTTGGCTCACTGCAACCTCTGCCTCCTGGGTTCAAGTGATTCTCCTGCCTCAGCCTCCCGAGTAGCTGGGATTACAGGTGCGCACCACCACCTCCAACTAATTTTTGTATTTTTAATAGTTACAGGGTTTCACTATCTTGGCCAGGATGATCTCAATCAATCTCAACCTTATGATCCGCCTGCCTCGGCCTCCCAAAGTGCTGGGATTACAGGCATGTGCCACTGCACCAGCCTTGTTATTTTTTTAATATTGCAAAATGGGCCTAAAACCATCTCTCTGGGGCATTGGATGATCACGTGGATACCACTGGGTTGTGTGTATGTATGTGTATCTAACAGGAAGAGTGAGTGATTCTTGCACTGACTTGGAAAGTGATTTTAAAATCTTATCTACATTGCATTTAATATTAAGAGTACACATTTTAAAAATATACCAAGTATGTAAAATGTTTCTTTTTGGCTTTTAGTTCCCAAGAACATACTCACAGCGATCGATCCAGCCATTGCTAATCTAAAACCTTCTTTGAAGCAGAAAGATGGTGAACATGGTAATTTTTATGGCTTACTACCAGCATTTCTCTTAAAGTAAAGGTAAACAGCCCCGGGTGACCACAGTTGGGCACACCTTGGTTAGAATGGAAGGGGCTGTCAGGAGGTGTGTTTGAGGTACCGGTCCTGGTGATGACAGTACTTTGACCAACCGTTGCAAGTGGTGAACACCACTTATTTTGTTTTGATTTTTTTTTAATCAGAAGTAGGGTACACCTCTCCTTTGTTCTCCTCTCACTTCCTAAAAGGAAAATCACTTTGAAAAGACATCCACTCAGAAATAAATTTGGGCTTCCTGGATTACACAATGAGCTTTCTGCCAAGTTGAGGTCATTGGAACCTGCATGGACACCAGGGCCAGCTAGGACCTGAGGGCCTCTGAACCTCTGTACACGCCACCTTCTGCCTTAGTTTTCTTTCTTCCTTTCTTTTTTTGAAATGGAGTTTTGCTCTTGTTGCCCAGGCTGGAGTGCAGTGGCACAATCTCGGCTCACTCCGCCTCCTGGGTTCAAGCGATTCTCCTGCCTCAGCCTCCCAAGAAGCTGGGATTACAGGCGCCCACCACCACACCGGCTAATTTTTGTGTTTTTAGTAGGGACGGGGTTTCACCACATTAATCAGGCTGGTCTCGAACTCCCGACCTCAGGTGATCCACCTGCCTCAGCCTCCCAGAGTGCTGGGATTACAGGCGTGAGCCACCGCGCCCAGCCCCTCCCTAGTTTTCGCTTGGCTTTTGTAAATGGGGTTGGAAGGGTGGGGCTTTGAGGGGGTTGGACATTTGGATTTTCTTATCAAATCTAGAATGGAATTCAAACCCATGGGGTCCCTGACAGAATTTGCAGAGACGCAGCAGAACATCTAAGATGTTAGGCTTTGGTGAAAGTCTTTTCTTGTGTTACTTTTATTATATGTATTAGGTCTTTCCCCACTAAGTATAAAAGTATACTTGATATGAAAAACACATGAAAGCACCCCTAGTCCAAAAGCTCAGAGAGAACTATTGGTAACGTTCCTCTTTGTCCTTCTAGCTGGTCACCTGGGCTTTCTGGCAGGCTCTGTGTTCTTTAGTTCCACTTCTCTTTCTTTTTTTAAAAAAATTAACTAATGTATTTCTATCATTATTATTATAAATACAGACAAGGCTTTGCCATGTTACCCTGGCTGGTCTCAAATGCCTGGGCTCAAGCTACCCACCCACCTCATCCTCCCAAGGTGCTGGGATTACAGGCATGAGCCACCGTACCTGTTCTCCACTTATTTTTCTAACAGGGTTCCCACCTGATCCATGAACAGCCTGGTCCCCCTGCAGTGAGGGCCTGAGGGCTAGCGCTGTGCCATCTGTCCTCAGAGGCATCTGTCCTGTCTGACATCGCTAGGTGTCCCCCAGGCCCTCAGGATGTCCCATCCAGCAGTGTAACCAGGATCTAAAAGCAGATCTGCCCCACATTTTGCTGTTGTCTCCAAAAAAGTAGCCCAATACAACCTCCCTCCCTAATGGAGGCTTATTTTTTCTCTAGTCACACAACAGACAGCAACTTCATGCTTAAAGTGAGATATTATTGGCTAAGCACAGAGGCTCATGCCTATAATCCCAGCACTTTGGGAGGCCAAGGCAAGTGGACCACCTGAGGTCAGGAGTTCAAGACCAGCTTGGCCAACATGGTGAAACCCCATCTCTACTAAAGATACAAAAATTTGCTGGGCGTGATGGGTGCCTGTAATCCCAGCTACTCCAGAGGCTGAGGCAGGAGAATCGCTCGAACCCAGGAGGTAGAGGTTGCAGTGAGCCAAGGTTGCGCCATTGCACTCCAGCCTGGGCAACAAGAGTGAAAACTCCATCTCAAAAAATAAATAAAATAAAATAAAGTGAGATGTTGTTAAGCCTCCAAGGGGCGTGATGAATGTCCCTGCCTTTAGGATGAGAAAATCCATTTGTTCCCTTTTGCAGTGGAGTGGAACAAGGGCACCTAAAGTTGGAACCAATACTTTAAAAAATTTCTAATCCTTTTTGTGCTTTAATATTTTCAGGGACTGCTTACTATTTAATAAGTGCTCTTCCTGGGTTAATCTTCCATAATTTAGCCAGAGGCCCATTTGTTTGATTTCTGTGACTTTTAATTATTCCGGCAGTGCCTGGGGTAGGAGCAGCAGGGGCCTCTTAGGATAGGCGAACTATGAACAACTGTGATTAATTGGTCTTGCATTTTTCATGAAACAGATATAAACTTCGACCCAAGCGGATCGAGGGTTCTGAGGAAAGATGGAATTCTTGTTAGCAACTCTCTGGCAGCCTTTGCTTACATTAGAGGTAGGTCAATGAATCGAAGCTTCTTAGAGTGCTAATGGATTTACTAAAGTCTTGTTAATAAACGTGCTGTTCAATTATAACACTCAGACAACTAAAGAACGATGACTTCAAGTTTGACATGCCAACCACCGCCTTCTAAGATTCAGAAACAGGGGCCTGAGTTCAGGTACAGTCGCAACCAGGTGGCCAGTAAGAGAACCACACACACAGACAAAGCCACGCTGTTTAGGAGTAGACAGATATTTTTCGCTTTTGAAAAGTAGAAACCTGAGGAATGCATTTCCCAGGTCTAAAATTTGGGAAGGAACTAGGATTATTGAATTTCAACCCTGGCTGGGAGAAAAATGAGCCAGAAGGTCACTTAGGAAACAAGACAGATCATACCCCATGAAGACAGAGCCACTTTCTGAGTCATGAGTGTTATTCCTGATGGTTACCAAGGATTCCCTTATTAATCTTGCCCATGAGGATCAATCAGACTCAGCCCTCATGAATTAGCAGAGCCAAAAGGCTTATACCAAAGCCAGCCACACTGCGGGGACCTTTTCATTGAGGGGAAGGTATGTACAGTCTTTCCTCACCACCCTCTCTGCTTAGCTTAAGATAGAATGCATTTTGGAATGTCATCTGCAAGTTTCAGCAATGCCTGCCTATGTTCAGAGAGACAAAAACCAGAGACCTTCAGTAAAATACATGTTAATATAACACATAACAGATTACTAGTCAAGGCCTGCTAGAGATGGGACTATTTGGGGTAAGCCTGTCTCAGAGGAAAATAGAGCCTTAGGGAATGTATTTGTCTGTTCTCCTACTACTAATAAAGACATACCTGAGGCTGCGTAATTTCTAAAGGAAAGAGGTTTAATGGACTCACAGTTCCGCATGACTGGAGAGTCCTCACAATCTTGGTGGACGGCGAATGAGGAGGAAAGTCACATCTTACATAGTGGCAAGCAAGAGAGCGTGTGCAGGGGAACTCTCGTGAGACTTATTCACTATCATGAGAACAGCATGGGAAAGACCTGCCCCCATGATTCAGTTACCTCCCTCCAGGCCCCTCCCATGACAGGTGGGGATTATGGAAGCTACAATTCAAGGTGAGGTTTGGGTGGGGACCCAGCCAAACCCTATCAGGAAATGATCTCAATACAAGAGATGCAGAGTTTAGTCTTGGGGTCTCCTGCTGTTCTATCGTCCTCCCACATCAGGTTTCCTCCTGCGTGTGTTGTGTGGTTGTTGGTTTCTTCTGTGGGTCCTCTCTTTTCTAACCACCTTCTCATTTCCATGTCTTGCTTATCCTGATCATGGTCCCTGTTAAGAGCTGTTAAGAATTTTCATTGTCAGAAATATCCCCATATTTACAAAGTCCCTGGAGAGCTTCTTGGAGAAAAGCCATCTTGAAAATTCTCCAGAAAATAACGATTGAAGGGGAATGAGACTGACATTACACTCAGTGAGCTGTGGCCCTGCTGTGTGCTTTACCCCAACTGCCTTGTCAGTTGCTCTCAACAACTGCCTTAGCCACCCCAGCTGCCATAACAAAGTACCCGAGACTGGATGGCCTATAGAGCAGACATTGATTTTCTCACTGTTCTGGAGGCCAGAAGTCCCTGATCAAAGTATCCACCCATCACTTTCTGGTGAGGGCTCTCTTCCTGGCTTGCAGACAGCAGCCTTCTTGCTCTGTCCTCCCATGGCAGAGAGGGACAGAGAGAGAGACAGACAGAGACATCTCTTCTTTTTATAAAACCACCAATCCTATCAGATTAGGACTCTACCCTTATGACCTTCTTTAACCTTAATTAACTCCTAATGAATGAATTGGGGGGAACACCATTCAGTCCACAGCAAAAACCCTGAGAGAAGGGACTCTGGTCCCCTGTCTGCACTTGTAGCTGGTGGTCAGAGGAGTTGAGCCATTTGCCTGAGGACACCATGGACAGTGGCGGGACCAGGATTCAGGCTCAGTTAATACAAGGCTTGAACTCCAGCTACTCTGAATTTTGAGGGATGCAACCACCACCACTCCCACACACACACACTGATCCTGAGTTGTCTAAATTAGCTTTCCTCCATCCCTTTCTATCCTTTTATGTGATTGTCATTCCCAGAAACCACAGGATAGAGTTATTTGTTTAGTGTCGGTCTCTCCTGCTAGAGTCTCAGCTCCACAAAGGCAGATGCTTTGTCGTCTTATTTTGTGTTGTGTCCCTGTAACTAGGATGCAGTGCTGGTATGGAACAGGTGCACGGTCAGTAGTTAAAGAACAACTGAATGATGACTACTGGTCTGGGCTTATGAGCTTTTTCCTGTGCCTTATTGTCATCTAGTATTTGTTATTTATAAGATGTCAAATTTTTTTAAATGTAAGGATTTGATGAGCTGTTACTTGGTTTCATTGAGGGGTGTTCTGGGATATTTATCTCAGCAAGCCATGACCTCGCCTCCATATAGTGTCCAAGAGCGAGTCTCTAAATGCACTATGTTGGATGTTAGCTAAATGAAATCACCACAAGAAGCTCGTGACTCAAATCACGGAGGCTCACAAGGTCCCAGTGGAATGGGCGCCGCTGGACTTGCCTGCGGGTTTTCTTGGCATGTCTGTGTTGCTGTCTGGGCAGCCACTCTGGATGTGGGAAGCACACAGCGCAAGCTCAGGGGTCCGTGCAGGCCAATGTGCCACAGAGATGCATGTAGATATCAGGTTGGGCCATTTTGACCTAAACAGGCAGTGGCCACCAGCCAGTGTCACACACTGCTGAGCTCCATCCTCGCTGCTGCTGGAGAGAGGTGCCCAGACAAAGTTCAGTCGCATCCCTGGCCCCACTGTGCACATGTGACCCACGGGCTGAGCTGGGGTCTCTAGACAGCCCTGAAGCAGGAGCAGCTGGGAGCCAAGAGTGTGAGCAGGGCAGTTTCCAGCCCAAACCATCCAAACAGGTGGCAGATGGAGTGAATCCAAAAGCACATCTCCCAGGTCAGGCTGCAAGTAGCTTTGACACAGTAGTGCAGTCCAGTGGACATGGGGACAAGATGAGAAACAGAAGTCAAGAGGTTTGTTCCCTGATATTGAAGCACAGAGGTTGGCAGAAGGGACAGGAGGATGTCCAAGGGTCCCTGGTGAACAGTGTCTTGTCAGACCATTTGAATGATCTGTGAGATGGTTTTCTCAACATTGAAAAACTTCTTAGGCATGTTTGAATTCACTGTTGTGTCAATAATGAAGACTTACTCCCTGAATTCATTCTAGAATCAAGATCATGAGTCTGAGGAAGCTCATAGAAAAAATTGGAAATTAGAGAAATGGAAAAGGAGAAGTGGTGTGTGTGTGCATGTGTGAATGTGTGCATATGCATGTGTGTGCATGTCTATGTGTGTACATGCACGTGTGTGTGCGTCTGTGTGTGCATCTGTGTGTGTGCATGTGTGAATGTGTATGTGCATATATGTGTCTGTATGAGTGTGCATGAACATGTGTGTATGCGTCTGTCTCTGTGCATGTATGTCTGTGTGCATCTGTATGTGTGTGTGCATGTTTGTGCATATGTGTCTGTATGTGTGTGCATGCACATGTGTGTACATGTGTGTGCATTTGTGTCTGTGTGCATGTGTGTACATGCGCATGTGTGCATGTATATCTGTGTGCATGTAGTGCATGTGTGTATCTGCATGTGTGTGTGTGCACACGTTTGTGGGGGGTGCATTTGAGTGTGCGTGCATGTATGTGTGTGTGTGTATGGGTGTGTGTTGGCAGTTCTTAGCAAGACAGTTTACTAGCTGGCTCAGTGTGAGCCATTGTACCCTGGCGGATTGTATGCAAGGAGGCTTATTTATTTAGACAGTCTTGCATGAGAATATGACCTCTCTCATTCCACCTAATTACTGTTTCATTGACATCTGGCTTTGGATGTTTACCTCATATGTGCCTGCAGGCATGCCTTTTGTGGCCTAATATTTCCATTGCTGTCACTACCCCCTTGGGACAGTGACGGATGTGTCATCAGCCTCTGGCAGGCCCTGCTGTGGACTTTTGTGGTGCAGGGGTAAGGAAGCCGGGCAGAAGGGACAGGCTTGCAGCGTGAGATGTCCTGCGTTGGGAGGCATCGTGGTTCCATAAGGGAGGAATTCTAGGGCCTCAGACAAGCTCATATTGAAATACAACAGCACACTCCAGAGTCAGAGCTTCGTGATTCCCCCACCAGGGAAGATCATTGGAAATCAACATCTCCTTGTCACGGAGATGTGGATTCGGATATGCTCTCACAGTCTCCAATCTCTGGTTCTATGACAGAAGGTTTCTATCACACCCCTAAGTGCTGTCAGACCAGCAGTCGGTATGCTTTGTGCTTTCTTCTGGATGAGCCTCAGGCCCTGACTGCTGCCTTGATCCTCTCAACAGCAACAGGGCCCCAGCAGGGGGAACCCTCGCCATGGCCTCTTATCTGGACATGAACGAGTCTGAGCTGGAGCACGTGTTGGCCCCAGGTCAGGATCTGAGGGTGGAAAGGGGCCTTAAAGGCCACAGGTCCCCCTTTGGAGGCTCCCAAGGGCATACAGCAGCTGATAAAGTTAGAGTCAGTCACTCCAGCCTGGGATGAACCAAGGCTAGATTTAGAACAATACCAGCAATAATACATTGTGAAGATTCGGTTCAATCACAAGGAGAATGTTTTTGTTTTTCCAGAATACAGAATAGGAAAAGGAGACACGAAAGTGTAAAGTAGTCCAGGCAACTCTAGAGAACAGTTGGCATGCCCTTAGTGTAAAGCCTGGGACCATGGAGAGAACCCTGGCCTGAACTTGGGGTTCCAGCCAAATGGTGGTTTTGCACAAGTGACTTGGCTATACAAGAGGGGTTGGACCAGCTCATCACTAAGGTTCCAGCTGACCAACATATGGTGAGTTTGTAATTTCGAACTAGTTGATTCAGATGACTAGGGAGTCTTGTTCCATGGGCTTGCCAAGCATTGCCCGTGTCCATCTCTGGTCGCTGGATCTCAGCAGAGTTGATGTGGAAGTGCCCTAAAGAGCACTCACTCAGCAGGAGGCATGCCTGGGCCATGAGGCACCTAGAGTCTTAAGAGAGAGAAGCTCTCCTGGCAGGAGAACCCAGATGCCCACCTCCCAGGAGAAGAGGAGAGGAAGAAAAGGGAACTGGCTTTATAGAGCCTCATCCCAGGGCGCCAAGCCTAGTGCTTAAATCCATGATCCCCTCCTTTTTGCACTCAGCAAATATTTTCATAATGCCCACTCTGTGCCAGAGATGGCACTAGGCACTGGCAATTTGGGAAAAAACAAGACGGTTCCAGCCCCTGCCCTCAGGGAGCTTGCATTCTAAGTGGAGAGAAAGAATGGTGCCCACTCAGTGAGTGAGCAACGATTGTAAGTTGGGCTCTGAGGAAGACATTCAAGATGCTGAGATGAAATGACAGGGGACCTGCTAGGCTAAGGCAGGGGGAGGTATCTAGTAGAGTTGGATGAAGCGGGAGGAAGAAACTTTCCAGGCTAACAGAACAGCACATGCAGAAACACCAGGGTGCACGCGCATCCGACGCGACAGGTGTGAGGAATGGGAGGCCAGGGTGGGGGAGCAGAGAGGAGGGGAGGTCTCGGGAGTTGAACTTGGGGAGGGTGATGAGGGCCAGGACATAGCCAGTTTCCTAGGCTGTGGTCAGGACTTGACTTTTGTTGGTGCAAAAGTAATTGCTATTTCTGCCATTCCTTTTGTGATTTTGTTTTGTTTTGTTTGGAGACAGAGTCTCAGTCACCCAGGCTGGAGTGCAGTGGCACAATCTTGGCTCACTGCAACCTCCACCTCCCAGATTCAAGCCATTCTCCGGCCCCAGCCTCCCAAGTAGCTGGGACTACAGGTGCCCGCCACCACACCCAGCTAATTTTAATTTTTGTATTTTTAGTAGAGATGGGGTTTCACTGTGTTGGTCAGGCTGGTCTCAAACTCCCGACCTCAAGTGATCCACCCACCTCAGCCTCCCAAAGTGCTGAAATTATAGGCGTGAGCCACCGTGCCCTGCCGATTTCTGCCGTTACTTTTAATGGTGGAAACCACAATTACTTTTGCATCAACCTAATAGCTTAGGAGGGGGAAGAGACCATCTATAAGTTTTAAGTCAGGCAGTGATGTGACCCAGCTTGTATTTCCTAAAGCTTATAGGGGCCAGGCAGGGAAGATGGTTTATGTATGGGCTGTGGTTGCTTTTGCACTACAACAGCAGGGTTGTGATATTTGCAACAGAGACCGTATGGCCCATAAAACCTGAAATAGTTACTATCTGGCCATTCACTAGAAAGAGGGGGCAAGAGAGGAGGATGGGGACCAAGTGCCTGCAGGGAAGATGGAATAGAATAGTGTTTCATCCCTGTTTAATTTCACAAGGTCAAAAGACAGCTTAATGAAAGTGAAAGTACAAAGCAGTTACCAGGAGATATTCACACCAGATTCGATGGCTCATCCCTGTAATCCCAACACTTGGGGAGGCCAAGGCAGGAGGATCACTTTCAGCCAGAAGTTTAAGACCAGCCTGGGCCACAAAGTCAGACCTCATCTCTACAAAAAAAAAAAAAAAAATATATATATATATATATATATATATATATGTATATATAGTGAAAAGTTAGCTGGGCATGGTGTTATGAGCCTGTAGTCTCAGCTACTCAGGAGGCTGAGGCAAGAGGATTGTTTGAGCCCAGGAATTCAAGGCTGGTTATGATTGTGCCACTGCACTCCAGCCTGGGTGACAAAGGGAGACTCTGTAGATGATAGATAGATCGATAGATGGATAGAGATATACAGAGTGTGTGTGTGTATATATATATATAATATATATTTGCTGTCAAAAGTCTATAGAAAATATACACATCCTTGGGCCAGGCGAGGTGACTCATGCTTATAATCCTAGCCCTTTGGGAAGCCGAGGCAGGTGGCTTACCTGAGGTCAGGAGTTTGAGACCAGCCTGGCCAACATGGCAAACCCCGTCTGTACTAAAAATACAAAAATTAGCCAAGTATGGTGGCGGGTGCCTGTAATCCCAGCTACTTGGGAGGCTGAGGCAGAAGACTCATTTGAACCTGGTGTAGGGGGCAGAGGTTGCAGTGAGCCAAGATTGTGCCACATCCCTCCAGCCTTGGTGACAGAGCAAAACTCCATCTCAAAAAAAGAAAGGAAAAAGAAAATACACACATCCTTTATATGTAAGAGGAAAAGCACAGGCAACTCAGAAAAACAATGGGTGTGTGTCACGAGCCAGCATTTGGAGAAGAGGAAATACACAAGCATGTGAAGATGGCTACAGATCAGGGGAACGCAAATCAAGACCATCGTATGGTGCAATTCCATACCCATGTGATTGGAAAAAATGTAAGTCTGTGTGAGCCAAGTGCTGGAGAAGACGAGGACTGACAGGATTTCTCAAACATTGCAGCCACTTTGAACACCATCTTAGCAGTAGTTCGGAAAATTGAAACTCACATGACCTAAACCCATCAGTTACCTCCTAGGGTAGTACCCAAGAGAAACGCTTGCAGGTGTTGACCAGGGACATTTACAAGAATGCTCACGATCATCCACAAAAGCAGAAACCTAGCAACAGCAGGAGAGCAGGTGAAGAAACAGCTCCCAGCCCATCAGCAGGAGAGTGGGTGAATAAACTACATTATAGTCAAGATAATGGAACAATATACAGTGATATGATACTGAGTTTAAAAAAAAAAAGAACACCAAATCTCTAACACTACCTATAACATTATACCCTTTAAATAAAATTTTAGGAATACACGAAGATGGAAAACAAAAACTATATAAAAAAGGAAGCAGGGAAGTAAGAAGCATGGAAATCAGGTGGTAGTCACCTTGAAGGGGAGGCCAGGGGTAAGGAAGCACAGGTTAGACACAGGTGTGGTCAAGGCCTCACTCCTGTACGGATGCTCATTCATAGCACTGATGCTAATTACGTTTTTTTGTTTTTTTGAGATGAAGTCTCACTCTGTGTCACCCAGGTTGGAGTGCAGTGGTGCAATCTGGGCTCACTGCAACGTCCGCCTCTCAGGTTCAAGCAATTCTCCTTCCTCAGCCTCCTGAGTAGCTGGGATTACAGGCACCCACCACCACGCCCAGCTAATTTTTGTATTTTTAGTAGAGACAGGGTTTCACCATGTTGGCCAGGCTGGTCTAGAGCTCCTGACCTCGTGATTGGCCCGCCTTGGCCTCCCAAAGTGCTGGGATTGCAGGAGTGAGCCACTGAGCCCGGCTAGTTACAGTATTAAAAAGTAATTCATTAAATAGACAAAGTAGGGTTATGTATTGACCAGTGAAGAGAATGTCTCATGTCCTAAGGATCATGGGTAATTTAATTCAGTCCACCTAGAATCCTCAAAATATGAAAAAAGAGGTATAGTAAGGAGTCTCTAGTTACCTGCTGTGGCACCCTACTCCCTTCTTGGAATCTGAGACGTTCCCATTCGACTTCCTTCACTTGCAGCTCAAGTCACTCGTGGAACCGACTGCTGGAATTGATTACTCTGTGGTGACACAGCCAGTTCCTGCACCCTAGTCTGTCTGCCCTGAGACCTGGACCCTCCATGACACTGCCACTGGGAGAGGAGGGGAGGGGGCCGTGGATGACCATCGCACCTCAGAGGCTTGAGCTGAATGGCCCTGGCCTGACCATAGGTGGCTGGAAAAGCCGATACATGGATGCGATTCCATTTCCTCACACATGGCACTCCTTGAAGTTGGTGGCATCACTGCCAGTGGGGCTCAAAGTTTATGTTTCCCAAGACAGAGAGGTTGAGTTGTAGCCCACCTTGAAAGCCCTAACAGCACCACAGGACAGGGTTTCGAGAGGACAGTGGCTCAGAGATTTCGGGGGAGAGGAGGGCTGCAGGAGGGGGAGAATAAGAGGGGAATTCAAGGGAGAGGAAGATGAAAGTGAAGTCAGGAGAGAGGAGGCTTCGATTTGCAGGGGGAGGAGAGGAGATTTGCCCCATTGGGGGTCAGTGCCTCGGGTCTTGGCATCATTTTGTGCATTACTGTTTAATGACTGTTCCAAGTGCCAGCGTCTCCGAATTCCCATTGTGCCATGATCCCAAGAAGTGAACAGAGCCCCACATCTCTCACAAAGGATCCATGTCTGTATTTGACAAAATCTTCTAAATATCTCGACCCTTAGGAAAAATATATTAATAGGACTACAAACATGACTTGCCACCCCTCCCCAGCCAAAATAAATTTTGCATTAAGACATCTATGTCTGCCGGGCACAGTGGCTCATGCCTGTAATCCCAGCACTTTGGGAAGCCAAAGCAGGTGGATCACCTGAGGTCAGGAGTTCGAGACCAGCCTGGCCAGCATGGTGAAACCTCGTCTCTACTAAAAATACAAAACTAGCAGGGCATGGTAGCATGTGCCTGTAATCCCAGTTACTCAGGAGTTTGTGGCAGGAGAATTGCTTGAACCTGGGAGGTGGAGGTTGCAGTGAGCCAAGATTGTGCCACTGCACCTCAGCATGGATGACAGAGTGAGACTCCACCTCAAAAAAAAAAAAAAAAAGACATCTACGTCTGAAAGAGAGGGATGAGTTATACTAACAGAGGCAACAGCAACAAGAATGACATATTTTCGTCCACTAATTACATCAGTGACTTGAGCTGCAAGTGTTGGAAGCCGAATGGGGACTTTTCAGGTTTCAAGAAGATAAGCTGTCCCAGTTCCATCTCTCTGATCAGACCACAGAGGCTGGATCCCTCGACTGTGCATGAAACTTGACAGCCCTTGAGTTTTGAAGCTCCAGTTCTGGACCACTGGGGAAGGACAGAAGTAGTGAAGACAGCAGTTTTCCTTAGAATCACAGGGGAGGAAGTGTGCCTGGAGGAGGACCCGTTCAGTTGAGACATGCTGAGAACATGCCAGGGGTACCTACTGCACACCCCAGCACCCCACAAAGAGCCCACTGTTCAAGTCCTGAGTTCCAGGACTGACTCTGCTTGAAGAGGCCAACTGACCCCAGTCACAGACTTCCCCTAGGCGGGGCTCAGCTTGAACATCTATACCAGGATCAACAAACTGGCCTGTGAGTCAAATCTATAAATAAAGTTTTATTGGTACACAGCCATGCTTTGTGGTTGCTATGAGCTTGTTTTTGCACTGCAACAGCAGAGTTGAATATTTGCAACAGAGACTGTGTGGTTCATAAAACGTAAAATACTTACTATCTGGCTACTTACCAGAAAAGTTTCTCAACTCCTGATTCGTATTATGAAGGACTTAACTGGATCACTGTTTCTCAGAATGGGGGTGATAACACCCCGAGGAGTACCCAAACACAAGTGGGGACAGTGATAGTAAGAAAGTAAAGTAGCCCTTTCCATGTAGAGCTAATGTAGAGGCAAACAGATGCAAAGGTGTAGACTGAGACACATAGCACATATTAGCATGATTTTTGTTTCTATGATTTTTGTCTCTAAGTAACTTTACCAACATGATTTCATTTCTATTATTCTATAGGGAATCCATCTGGATGCAGGGAAAATTTCCAGAACTTTGTATTATATTTATATTTATTTCACTTTTATATTTTGTTGTATTGCAACAAAATATTTATATTTTCTATTTTATTTTAGTATTTTTTTGTTTCCTTTTCCTCTTCTTTCTTTCTTTGTTCGTTTGTTTGTTTTCAGGCAGGGTCTCGTGCTATTCCCCGGGCTAGAGTACAGTGATGCCATCTTGATTTCGCAGGCTCAAGTGATCCTGCTACCTCAGCTCCCCTAGTAGCTGGTACTATAAGCATGCCCCACGACACCCAGCTATACTTTGTTTATGTTTTTGCTTTTTTTGTAAACATAGGGTTTCACCATGTTGCCCATGCTGGTCTTGAACCCCTGAGCTCAAGCGATCCACCCCCCTTGCCCTCCTAAAGTGTTGGGATTACCGGCGTGAGCCACCCCACCCAGCATGTTTTGTATTTTATGTTACAGTTGGCCTTCTGTGTCTATGGTTTTCACATCTGTGGATTCAACCAGCACAGACTGAAAGTATCTTTTTTAAATGGATAGTTGCATCTATACCAAACATGTACAGACATTTTTTCCTTCATTATTCCCGAAACAACACATTATAACAACTACTTACGTAGCATTTCCATTGCATTCGCTATTATAAATAATACAGAAGTGATTTCAGGAATAGGGGAGAGAGTGCTTTTGTTGTATGCAAATTCTATGCCATTTCATATAAGTGACTCAAGCATCCGTGAATTTTGGTGTCCTGGGAGTGTGGGGGAGGGGTCCCGGAACCAGTCCCCCACACATACTAAGGGATAACTGTACATTTATATCTACGTTTTAATCTGAAAAAGAACAGAATTCAGTTTTGCTAACATCTATTTTATTATTACTTAGATTCACATATACCCTTCATACATAAATTAATTCTTCATGATCTACTTCTACTACTAATAATAGCAACAGTTTTTTGAACATTTACTATGTGTCAGTCAGTATTTTAAGAGCTTTATAGGAATTCACTCATTTCACCATAACGACTCTGTGATGAAAGATACTATAAGCCCTGTTTTACAGATGAGGAAACTAAGGCACAGAAAGGTTATGAAACTTGCCCAAAGTCACACAGCTAGTTAGTGGCAGATCTGCGTATGAACTCAGACGAGTCTGGCTCCGGAGCCCCTCTGCTGTGTGTTTTTCTCCTACACATGTGTATATTGACTCCATATGCTCAAAAGCTTTTTGAAGAAACGTCAGTGGGGATATATGATCCTTTTGGTGTGGACAGTCTCAAAGACCCCGGACTGGCGTTCTTCATTAGTCCCCTGCTTGGGCAGACGCCTGGTCTCTGTGGGGCACTGGTCCAGTCTGCCAGCTCCTCCCAGCTCCTGACATGTCCCCTTCCTCCCGCAGCCCACCCCGAGAGAGCTGCCCTGCTGTTCGTGTCCAGCGTCTGCATCGGCCTGGCCCTCACACTGTGCGCCTTGGTCATCAGAGAGTCCTGTGCCAAGGATGTCCGCACGCTGCAGCTGGGGAGGGAGCAGCTGGTGCCAGGAGGTGACAGTGTTGAGGAGGACAGCGAGGAAGAGGAGGAGGACTCCTCTGACTCCGACTTCCCAGGGGAACTGTCGGGGTTCTGTAGGACTTCATATCCTGTCTACAGTTCCATAGAAGCTGCAGAGCTCGCAGAAAGGATTGAGCGCAGGGAGCAGATCATCCAGGAAATATGGATGAACAGTGGTTTGGACACCTCGCTCCCCAGAAACATGGGCCAGTTCTACTGAAAACCACATGCGTCTTGAGGCGATCGCACTTTCTGAAGAAGGAAGGATCCCAAATGCCCCTCCAGTTCTGGTTCACCTGTACCTTCTATGAAGGAGAATTTGTCATGTCATCCAACACTCGTGAGGCCAGGAAGCTATTAAAGGGACGTTTCAAGCTGTTTCCAGCACATTCCAAAATAAATGAGGAGGGAAGAGTCTTTGTTTTCTGTATTTATTTGAATTTGTGTCTATGCCTTCACAAGTCTATACTTAATTAGAATTTACATTGTTTGAGCGCTTATAATGCCAGGTTCTATTCTAGCTGCTTTTCGTGTCCTGAGTCATTCAGTCTTCACAATGTCATGAGACGGTTCTATTACCCCCGTTTTACAGATAAGTAAACAGAAGGTTTATATATACCTGTAAAATAGTTATACAGATATTCAGCAAACATGAGCTCATGAGTGATTTTAACCACTGACTTTGTTTAGACCAAGGGTTAGCAAACTTAAACAAGGCAAGATGGCAGACCAGGCACAGTGGCTCACACCTGTAATCCCAGCACTTTAAGAGGCCAGGGCAGGCAGATCCCTTGAGATCAGGAGTTTGAGATCAATCAGCCTGGCCAACATGGTGAAACCCCATCTCTATCAAATAAATAAATAAATAATTAGCCGGGTGTGTTGGCACATGCCTGTAATTCCAACTGGCCAACATGGTGAAACCCCATCTCTATCAAAAAAATGAATAAATAATTAGCCAGGCATATTGGCACATGCCTGTAATTCCAACTACTCGGTAGGCTGAGGCAGGAGAATCGCTTGAACCTGACAGGCAGAGGTTGCAGTGAGCCAAGATCATGCCACTGCACTCCAGCCTGGGCGATAGAGTGAGAGACATTGTCTCAAAAAAAAGGCAAGATTATAAATATTTTAGGCATTGTGGGTCAAATCCTCTCTGCCACAATTACTCAGTTCTCCACTGCAGCTCAAAAGCACCCACAGATGATACATAATGAATGAACTTGGCTGTATTCCAATAAAACGTTCTTTTTGGACACTGAAATTTAAGTTTCATTCTATTTTCACATGTTACAGATTCTCTTTTTTTCAAACCAACCATTTAAAAATGTAAAAGCCAGAAGCCAGGAGTTTGAAACTAGCCTGGGCAACATAATATGACCCTACCTCTATTTAATTTTTTTAATAATATAAATAAAAGTAAATAAAAATGTAAAAACCATTCTTAACCGAAAGGCTGTACAAAAACGGACAGCAGGATGGATCTGGCCTGTAACCTGTTTTTGTAAACAAAGTATGGTTTGCAAAGCCTAAAATACTTACTTTCTTGCCCTCTATAGAAAAAAGGTTGCTGACTTCTGGTTTAGAGTTTAAAACAGCAGAGCTCCTGGTGGTTAAAGGCATCCACCAGGGTACCTAATAATGCAGTGGGCCAGGATCAAGTGGAGCTGGCTCCAAAATCTCCCCAAAAACTGGATCCCAGCCAGGCGTGGTGGCTTACGCCTGTAATCCCAGCATTTTGGGAGGCCAAGGCAGGTGGATCATGAGGTCAGGAGTTCGAGACCAACCTAACATAGTGAAACCCCATCTCTACTAAAAATATAAAAATTAGCCACGTGTGGTGGCAGGCGCCTGCAGTCCCAGCTACTTGAGAGGCTGAGGCAGAAGAATCACTTGAACCCAGGAGGCAGAGGTTGCAGTGAGCAGAGATTGTGCCACTGCACTCCAGCCTAGTGACAGAGTGACACTCGGTCTCAAAAAACACACAACTGGCTTCTACCCCACTGGGGGACGGCCGGGTGGGGGAGTAGAAGAAAGAGTTCCAAAAACACACTCCAGTGGGAGAACTGATGAATGGTTTCTGCAGATGGCTCCTCCTAGTCGACAGGAGGCTAATAGCTGTGGCATCAAACAAGAAAACGTGTTTTTTTTTTTTTCTTTTTTGTGCTACTGGGGCTTAGAATAGAAAACTGATTGAATTTTTCATATGCCTACTACCAAAGAGCTCTCTCTGCATTTTCTTACTTTATCATCACTAACCCTGCAAACACAGGGAAACAATGGGGGTCTCGCCCTGTTGGCCAGGCTGGTCTCAAACTCCTGAACTCAGGTGACCCTCCTGCCCCAGCCTCCCAAAGTACTGGGATTATAGGCATGAGCCACTGTGCCTGGCCTGGAGAGAAATCTATTCTACATCATAGCAGAGAATGAAGTAATTCCATTGTCCAGCTGCTTCATAGCAATTTTGTTCTAATCAAAGACAATCTTTGTCCTTTCATGTCCCTGAGTTCAGCAAGGAGCACTTTGATATTGTCCTGGCTCCTGGAGCAGCTGTTTGTCTCTATTTCCAGTTTGAAGGCAGTGTCTTCCCTTTCTCCATGAACACAATGCCGTCCAGCTGATGGCCGATGACTGCCTTCTTGGGGCTGCAGATGGTCGCTTTACCAGTTGAAGAAAGAGCTGTGCCCATATTGGCCTCAGTCGAATGCTTTTCTTGAATTCCATGATGAGTTTTCCCTTATCTGAATCAGCCCCCAGCAGCATGCACACTTACATACACACACACAGACACACACACACACCCTCCCAGGATCCCTGCAGAGGCAGCTGGTCAACAGGGTTGCCAACTCCAGGGTCAGTCTTTGGCCTGTGCAGATGCAGTGAGATATTTCTTTGCATTTTCAGAGCCTCCAAGAAGAATGCCATGTTCTTCTTGTGGAAGGAGTCTGAAGGGTCCTGCTGAGATTGTGTTTGGCTGGGCACAAAGCTCAGGGGGAAATGACCAGAGCAGATTTGGATGAGGGATTGTTGATGGACTGCGGTGACTGGGCAGAAGCTCCCGGGTGGAAGTCTTCCCAGGGTGTGTGGGATCATGTGGCTGTCACTTCTTGCTTTTGTGCTTCTCTGGGTAGGAGAGCCCCCATTGTTTCCAAGCTGTGAGGTCCCAGGAGTCCTGTGAAAAGAAGCCAGAATTCACAGCTGGACCTGTGACCACTTCACAGGTCCCAGGTGAGAACCCAGCACCACCTTACCCGACCTCTGCCCACTTTCCTGGGGATACCCCTGCATGTCTCATTCACTGTGTCACTCAGGAGTTCAAGACCAGCCTGGCCAACATGGTGAAACCCCGGCTCTACTAAAAACACAAACCCCGAAGGCTCAGTGCACAGGTCCCTGTCCCACTCAGAGGTTTGCGCGTCCCTACCTCAGCTACTTGCTGCTAATGCTGACTTTCCATCCATGAGCTGCCTGCTGTGAAATTCTACTCTTCTGGACACACTCGAGCTTGTCCAAGGGGCTGCTGACGCTTGTAGTGGCCACGACATTTGCTGCTGCTTCAGGGAGAAGCCCAGGGACCAAGCAGGCTCTGGGCAGCCTGGACGCAGTCCCACTGCTGACCCCACAAATGGGCCCGTTTTGATGTTGGTGACCCACTCCCAGGCACCAGCCCTCAGCTGCTGAGAGGAGTGGCTGTGAATGGCCCACACCTGTCCTCTTCTGCAGAGACTTACTTCTCTCTGCTTTCTAACAGGTGTTTCCCCAGAGAGCACTCCTTTGATCAATCTCTCATACACAAACCTCTATCTCAGGAAACTGACTTACAGCATCCAGTGTGATAGGTCTGTGGACAGGGAGTGTGCCAGCCCCTGCCGAGCCGCAATGCTGGGCAGCGTCACTCGCAACCTCAGTGGGTGGAAGCCAGGCCCAAAACGTCAGTGACCCTCCCCACTAGCTCGTGGTGTTGGGAAAAGTCAGCCACTCATACACCTGGCATTTGGGGAGTCTTGGAAAGAGGTGCCGACAAGATCCTCCTTTCAGTCTCCCCCAGCCTTCTCCATGAATCCCTGGAAACCAGTCCCTGCTCCAGGAACCAAAGCCCAATGCCAGGCAGTCAGGGAAGCCAAGCCAGCCTCTCCTCCATCTCCCTGGGTCTTGGCGCCGCTCTCCAAATCCCCAAATGTCCAGCGGGACCTCCTGAAAAGCACCACTGCCTGAAGCTCCACCCCACTTCTGCCTGTCACCCTGGATCCCTGGAACACTGATATCAACCAGTCCAGACATGACTCTGCTTCGGCTCTGGACTCAGGGTTTCCTTGGTCACTGTGCTACTCTTGTCTCCCAGCTTCTGCTCTGACTCAGTCCTAGCTCAGTCTTGGAGTGACTTATCTGTGCCTCAGTTTCCTCATCTGTAAAATGGGCATAATAATGGGATCTACTTCCTGGTGGTGTTAAGAGTCATGGTGCTTTACACATAACGACAACAATACATTTCAGCTTTCATCATTGATGACCTCTCCCCATGAGAGGCAGCATCCGGCATCCCGTGTAGCCGAGGTTGCACCATTTAGACCACACTAAGGGCACATTGCAAAACTCAAAAGCATTGTAAGAAAGAGTCATCGAGGGAGAGAATAAGCCAGCCTCCTTCAGCCCTGCTATAGAGACGAGTTTGTGGAGGAGAAATAATTGCATCTGCAGAGCTCAGAGGAAAAGTGTCAAGGCCTGAACTTTCTTGGATTCTGCAGCCAAGTTCATTGTCAAGTATCCGGCACACAGACTTGAGCTGTGCTCAGTTTTGGCAGGGTAGCTGTAACCCGGAACTATGGTCATTTGGTTTTAAAAACCCATTGTAAGCCTGACCACCAGTGTGGAGTTGGCCAAACTCCACCCCAAGACTGGACGGTAGCCTTGGAGATTAAATCCTAAATAATCCAATGAATGCTCTGTGGACTGGAAGCCTCACTGGTCCATAGCTAAAGAGAAGGCAGGAAAGAGCCATGATAACCATCAGCCCATAAGGGAGGATGCAGGAAGCCAGCTCAGGATCCGGGACCACTGCGTCCTTTTTAGGAATTTCAAATCAGCCAGTCACCTCCTCTGGGTGTGGCACAGCGCCAGGCTCCCTGGAGAATGAATGAGAGTAGCTAATTGCAGATGCTGTCAGTGCCGGGCCGTGCTGTCCAGGATTGAGCCACTAGCCACATGCAGTCATTTACTTTGAAATTGAAATCAATTAATAAAATGTAAAAGTCACCTGCTCAGTTGCACTGGTCACATTTCAAGTGCTCAATAGCCACATGGCCAGTGGCTACTGCCTTGGACAGTGCAGATGGCTCTATTGGACAATGCTGAGCTAGTGTATGAAGTCAGACTGGGAGACGCCTGCTCAATTCATTGATGACATGGGACAGATATTTCCCTGCCATCGCCAACTGAGAACGTCATCAAATATCAAAATCCCAGGTACAGAAATGTGGGGACCCAGCTCCACCCTACCCGACCTCTGCCCGCCTTCCTGTAGATACCCCTGCGTGGCTCTTCTCTGCAAACCCCGAAGGCTCAGTGCACAGACCCCGGTCCCTCGGGGGCTGCAGCCTCACCTTCGTGAGCTCTGACCCCCCAACAGAGCCACGACTGCAGGAGTTGTGTCCCTTCCCTCCCCGGCCACACTCAGCCCACTGCTCCTTTTTGCTCCTAACACACAATCTGGCCGTGGTCCTGTGGCATCTGCTGTCACCATCACTTCTTTGGGCACCACTGCTATTAGCTCCCTTCCTTTGTGCCCTGAAAAGGGTGTGACCACCTTGGAGAGCCTAAAGGGCTCCTTTTTCCTGACCCTGCTGGCACCAGCACCCCGGGAACATTTGAGAGCAACCTGAGGCCAGACTTTCGCTCACACCAGGGCCCTGCCTGCCCCTGCTCCAGGCAGAGCCCCTGGGCCCTCCAGGAAGGGACTGCGCCTCCTTCCTTCCTCTTCCTCTTTCCTTTTCCCTTTGATCCCTTCGTCTCTTTGCTGAGCCCATCAGCAGATTCAGCAGAGGCCCTTTCTTTATCCTTCAGGGGTTTAGCTGCACAAGACAGAGTGTAAGAAGGACAGCAGGTTGGGCACACTGGCTCATGCCTGTAATCCCAGCACTTTGGGAAGTTGAGGCGGTCAGATCACTTGAGGTCAGGAGTTCGAGACCAGCCTGGCCAAAATGGTGAAACCCCATCTCTAGTAAAAATACAAAAGTTAGCTGGACGTGGTGGCAGGCGCCTGTAATCCCAGCTACCCAGGAGGCTGAGGCTTGAGAGTTTATTGAACCCAGGAGGCAGAGGTTGCAGTGAGCCGAGATTGCGCCACTGCACTCCAGCCTGAGCCACAGAGCGAGTCTCTGACTCTAAAAAAACAAACGACAACAAAGAATGACAGTAAATGGCCAAACCAAGTGGCCCTGAAGCTCAGAGAAAATGATTCCACCAAATGCACTACGGGAGGCTTCTGGATCAGAGAGAGTGCTCAACGTGGTCCTCAGAGAACAGGTAGAATTTCCAAAGGTGAAGGAAGGTGGGGAAAGGAGCAGCTGCGGGGTCAGGAGGCGGGAATAGGAACAGCATGTTTGAAAACAGGGAACAGCCAGAGAGAGGGAAAGTAAGGCGGAAAGGGTGAAGGGCACCAGGAGGATGTCTATATTTTGGGCTTTGGCACATGCCTGTGTCCAGGCTGTAAGAACACTACTGGCCGGGTGTGGTGGTTCATGCCTGTAATCCCAGCACTTTGGGAGGCCAAGGCGGGCGGATCACCTGAGGTTGGGAGTTTGAGACCAGCCTGACCAACATGGAGAAACACCCTCTCTACTAAAAATACAAAATTAGCTGGGTATGGTGGCGCATGCCTGTAATCCCAGCTACTCGGGAGGCTGAGGCAGGAGAATCGCTTGAACCTGGGAGGCAGAAGTTGTGGTGAGCCGAGATCGCACCATTGCACTCCAGCCTGGGGGACAAGAGCGAAACTCCGTCTCAAAAAAAAAAGGAACAACACTACCCACTTAGGGCGACATCACTCAGCCTGCTCCTGGCCTTCGGTCCATTACCTGCTCCTAATACTGTCTTTTGTCTCAGAATTCTGAACAGATAAGGAACCCACAGCCAGGAGCAGGCTGGGCCTGGTCTCTAACCTTGACCTTCTGACTCTTGGAATAGTAATTGCTCCTGATTTTAAGGCCGCTGATCACCATCAAGTTAATCTCAATGTCTTGGAAGTGACCAAATTACAGCTGAATTCTGTTGAAGAAATTAAAACCATCACTCTTATCTTAAGAGTGATTATCCTAAGTATTCCGGTGACCGACTCGCGTATACACTTTAAGATGCGGTTAATATCACCAATGCAAATAGACCTCAAGGGACTAACAAATTATTTCTGGCAGAGTTCTTTTTTGAAAAGTTTCCAATCTTTGCCCCAAGACTGCTCACTGCCTAATTGCATTTCCTTCCAGTGAGTCCAACAGAAAATCCAATTGGAAATTTATCTTCAGGTGAAAATGCTGCCTTCCTGCTTTTAACTGAACTGCCCGTGACATCATGAGCTCAGACTGCAGAGACTCAGCCGAACAAAGAGAGGAAAGCTGGTCACTTCTGATTGGGAGGACGTATTAATGCCCCACACTTTCCCTGTTCCAAACTCATGACTCCATGGATTGAGTCCTTTTAAGAAAAGAAAATAGAGCCTGTCATTTCCTATTGTTTCAGACACGAAATCCAGCCTGGGAAAGATTAAGGGAAGAGGACGGGACTCATGTTCAGATGACTAAGCACCAATCTGACCTGGAAAAGGCTCGATTAGTTTTTGAGGAAGGGAGGGAGCTCCAATTAGAGGCATGTGTAAAATAATGACGTTACCTCACTAAAAGAGAAGAAGGAAAACATTCCCAACTCACTAACAATGAACTAGCAAGAAAGTGTGTTGCTAATCTATGAAGAATTTGCAAACCCAGTGAGTTGCCTCCCCGCTCTGAGCTCCCAAACTTCCTTCCTTAGAACTTGACCTCTGATCATAAAACCCTGGGCTCTGGGAGAGAGGGGCCTGTGCTGGTCAGCAGAGGGGGAATCGCATGGACAGCCAAGCCCAGCTCTGCTCCGCCCGGGTTTCTGGTAAATGAGCCTGTGTTACTCGGTTCATACACATGGATACTTCTTTTTTTT
>PVKP010021113.1:0-39714 GCA_004027715.1 Plecturocebus donacophilus | reverse complement strand
TTCTTAATTAGATGATCATTATTTTTTTTACTGTCATCTCTTGCCCTGAGCCTCTTTCGATATGTTAATGGAATATTGGAACCTTTATTCATTGCTTTACCCTCAGCTTCCATTCCTTCATTTTGTTAAGGACTTTTGCATCTATATCAATGAGGGTTATTGGTTTATGGCTTTCTTTTTTGTGCTCTCTTTCACTATGCTTGCCATAAGGGTAATGTTAACTTCATAAAATAAGATGGGAATGCCATCTCCTTCTCTTTTTCTGGAGGGGATTGTGTAGAATTGGTGTTAATTCTTCTTTAACATCTGTTAGAATTCTCTAGTGAAATATTCTAGGCCTAGAGGGTTTTTTTTTTGAGAGTTTAAAAATTACAAATTAAAACCTTAATAATAATAGGGCTACTTTAATTATCTATTTCATATTGAGTGACTTGCAGTAGCATATTTTTCAAGAAATTGGTCCATTTCTTCTAAGTTGTAGAATTTTCTCTTAATATTACTTTGATATCTTTAGGGTCTGCAGTGCTATGCCCTGTTTCATTCCTGATATTGGTAATTTATATATTCTCTCAATTTTGGGGGGTCAGTCTTGCTAGAAGTTTAGGAAAAATTTAACTCTTTGTTTTATTAATTTTCTCTATTGTTTTCCTCCTTCCCTCCCTTCTTTCTCTTTCCTTCCTTCCTTCTTTCTTTTTCTTTCCTTCTTTCTCTCTCTCTTTCATCTCTTTCTCTCTCTTTCTTTCTTTCCCTCCCTCCCTTCCTCTCTCTTTCTCTCTCTTTCTCTCTTTCTTCTTTCTCTCTTTCTCTCTCTCTTTCCTTCCTTCTTTCTTTCCTTCCTTCCTTCCTCATTCCTTCCTTCCTTCCTTCCTTCCTTCCTTTCTTCCTTCCTTTCTTTCTTTCTTCTTTCTTTCTTCTCTTTCTCTCTCTCTCTCTTTCTTTTTTCTTTCTTTCTTTCCTTTCTTCTTTTTCTCACTTACTCTGCCACCAGGCTGGAGTGCAGTGGTGTGATCTCTGCTCACTGCAACCTCTGCCTCCTGTGGGGTTCAAGTAATTCTCCGTCTTCAGCCTCCCAAGTAGCTGGGATTACAGATGCCCACCACCATGCCCGGCTAACTTTTGTACTTTTTGTGGAGATGTGGTTTCACCATGTTGGCCAGTCTGGTCTTGAACTCTTGACCTCAAAGGATCTGCTCGCCTCAGCCTCCCAAAGTGCTGAGATTACAGGCATGAGCCACTGCACTTGGCTTGTTTTTCTGTTTCTTATTTTATTGATTTTGATGATTATTTCCTTTCCTATGCTTCCTTTGAGTTTAATTTGCCCTTCTTTTCTAGGTTCTGAATAAGATAGGAGTTTAGATTGTTGATTTGAGGCTTTTCATTTTTTTCTGATGTAAATATTCAGTGCTATGAATTTTCCTCTCAGTACTGTTTTAGTTGGGTCCCACAAATTTTGATACTTGGTATCTTCATTTTAATTCAATTCAATGTATGTTTTAATTTCCCTTGAGCCTTCCTTTTTGATCCATGAATTACTTGGAAGTGTGTTGTTCGGTTTCCAACTGATTAACATAGATTGTATTTTTTTCATAAAAAGAACCATATATATAAATATATATATAAAAATGTAAATATATATAATATAAAAATATATAATTATATAATATAAAATTTATATTATATATAAATATATAAATTATAAATAAAATATAAATATATAATTATATAATATAAAATATATTATATATAAATATATATAATATATATTTATATTATATTTCTATTATATGTATTTATATATTTTTTAATATTATATAATTATATATTTATATATATAAATTATATATATAAATTATATATATTTTATATATATAATATATATATTTTATATATTTTATATATATATATAATATATATATTTTGAGATGGAGTCTTACTTGCCATATCACCCAGGCTGGAGTGCAGTGGCATGATCTTGGCTCACTGCAACCTCCACATCCTGGGTTCAGGCAATTCTTCTGCTTCAGCCTCCTGAACAACTGGGATTACAGGTCTGCACCACCATGCCTGGCTAATTTTTGTATTTTTATTATTTTCACTGTGTTGTCCAGGCTGGTCTTGAACTCCTGACCTCATGTGATCTGCCCACCTTGGCCTCCCAAAGTGCTGGGATTACAGGTGTGAGCCACTGTACCTGGCCATAAAATATAATTCAGATTAGTGTTTCTTTTCAAATTAAATTTAGAAAGTTTTGGCCATTATATTTTCAAGTATTCCTTTTCTGACAAAAATCATAAATATTTATTATTTATAGCATGTTGTTTTGCAATCAAGTATTTTTTATTATCTTTTATTTCTACTTCTGAGACTTCCATTGTATATATGTCAGTATTCCTAATGGTATTCCACAGGTTTCTGAGGCTTTAATCACTTTCCTTTATTCTTTTTCTCTTGGTTTCAAAGACTGGATAATTGCAATTTGATGCAGCACAGGAGGGCCTCAAAATTGGGGCTTAGCCTGGGAGGGCTCTTTGCTTCACCTAGGAAAGAATTCAAGAGCAAGCCAGTGGTGTTAGATGGCAATCTTTTTTTATTTTTTATTTTTTATTTTAAAGACAGAGTCTCACTCTGCCACCCAGGATGAAGTGCAATGGTGCAATCTTGGCTCACTGCAACCTCCACTTCCCAGGTTCAAGTGATTCTCTGGCTTCAGGCTCCTAAGTAGGGAGGGTTACAGGCACCTGTCATTGTACTTGGCTAATTATTTTTGGATTTTTGTAAGGACAGGGTTTCACCGTGTTGGCCAGGCTGGTCTCAAACTCCTGACCTCAGGTGATCTGCCTGCCTCAGCCTCCCAAAGTGCTCGGATTACAGGCATGAGTCACTGTGCTTGGCCAGATGGCAATCTCTTATTGAATAGTGCTGCTCCTTGAGGAGGAGGGCTAACTCACAGGCAGTGCACCCAGAGTCAGCAAAGTGTGGGCTGTTGGCAATTGCATTTTACCCACTTAAAATTACAAATTAAGGGCAGGTTGATGCAAATTGAGGGGGCGGGCTACTTAGAACTTTGTAGGAAAGGGGTATAACTGTCGCATTGTTGCCATGGCATTTGTAAACTGTCTTGACACTGGTGGAAGTGATTTATGCTAATGAGCAACGAGGGCAGCTAAGGATTCCTTTTGTCACCATCTGCTGGTTTCAGCCACTTTCTTTACTTCATCCTGTCTGGACCAGATCCTATTTTGTTCAGCAGGGTTGTGACAAGTCCTTCTGGTCTCTAACCTCAAATTAATCTGCTTTCAAGTTTGCTTATTCTTTCTTCTGTCAGCTCAAATCTGTTCTTGAGTCCCTCTATTAAAATTTTTAATTTACTTACTATACTTTTCAACTCCAGAAGTTCTGTTTAGTTCTTTCATATGTTTTCTATCCATTTCTATCCATTATTGACATGCTTTATTTGGTGAGCCTTTCTCTCACACTTAAGAAAGTTTTTTTACACATAGCATTTTTTTTTTTTTAGTTCTTTGAACATATTTAAAACAGCTGATTTAAACTGTCTAGTAAATTCAATATCTGGACTTCCTCAGCAGCAGTTATTATTGAGTTCTTTTATCTTCTTGGGTATAGGCTATATTTTCTTATTCATTGTATATCTTGTATATTTTTTGAAAATTGGACATTGAAAATAATGTGGCAACTCTGGAAGCCAAAGTTCACTGTTCTCTGTTATTTTTGTTGTTTATTTAGCGACTTTCTTGTATTAATTCTTTAAAGTTGTGTATTGCCACTGAAGTCTCTGCCCAATTAGCTTGGTAGTTAGCTAATTATTGAACAGAGATTCTCTTAAATGTCCTTTACTGAGGAGCTCTTTGTGTATGTTGGGGCATACCTTCAATTTTCAGGCAGGAAGTTTACAACTATTCCTTCAATTTTCAGGCAAGAAGTTTACAACTATTCCTTATTCTCCACTTCCTCCTTGTGTGGCACCCACGGTCAGCTAGAGGTGAAAATTTAGGTCTTCTTAAGTTATTCCTAGGCAGGCATACAGGAATAACTTAGGAAGCCATGGGCAGGTGCACAGTCCTGTGCATGCAAATGGCCTCCTAGATTTCCAAATGTATGTTGGAGCTTTTCAAAGTCCCCTATGGACATCTCATTTCTCATCTTTTTCTGTTAATATTTTTGGTCAGCTTTTTGTTTATTCTATTTGCCCCAACTTTAGGTAGTTTTGATGTCAAACAATTTCTACTGCTTGTTTTCAACAAACTCCTAGGGGAAAGAGTCTATTTGTACTGAGCAAGCTCTGAGTCAGCTCAAATAAAAAGAAGCCCTACATATGAAAATTTTAGGGAACTACCAGACAGGTCAAATATAATAATTCACTGGGAATGATATTTTGGAGGAGCTGAAAACCTGTTCTGCCTTTTCCAGTGTCTGCCAAACTACTGATTTTCACCATAATTGGAGGGATGTTGGTTTTCAAGACAACCAAGGAAATGGGAAGTTAAAACACTACAGATACGTTAAGCAGGGAGGGTCACACTGGTAATCCCAGCACATTGGGAGGCTGAGGCAGGTGGATCTCTTGAGTCTAGGAGTTTGAGACCAGCCTGGGCATCATGGTGGTATACCATCTCTACAAAAAGTACAAAAGTTAGCTGGGCATGGTGGCATGTGCCTGTAGCACCAGCTGCTCAGAAGGCTGAGGTGGGAGGACCTCTTGAGCCTGGAAGGTGGAGGTTGCAGTGAGCTGAGATTGGGCCACTGCACTCCAGCCTGGGTGCAGAGTGAGACCCCCTCTTAGAAAACAAACAACAAGAAAACAACCCACTACAAAGCTCTTACCATTCTAACTAATATTCATTTTTTAAAAATTGAATAAGCACTCCACAGATTGTTGCAGACCTTTGGTTAATTTACAGAGTTCGTTTTTGACAATTTTTGTCAATGTTTTTATTGCTTTAATGGAGGAGTGGAATTTGGAGGTTAGTACTCTGACATTCCTGATGACATCCTGGGAATGTGGACCTTTTCATGACCCCCTTGCTCCCTCTTTTCCAGGCACAGTGGCAGATACCTGTAATCTCAGCTACCGGTGAGGTTGAGGCAGGAGAATCGCTTGAACCTGGGTGGCAGAGATTGCAGTGAGCCGAGATTGTGAAACTCTGTCCTTAAATAAATAAATAAATAAACACATACATACATACATAAATAAAAGAGCTAAGCAGCCGTTTGCTGCCTAGAGGTTATACATGTACTCTGCACTCCCAGAATGCTCAACCTTTTTAACTTTGGAACTTTCAGGTCTCACATGAACCAACCAATCAGAGGTCACCTGCTTTGACCAATCAGGGCTCAACTGTATATTGACCAATGAAAACAAAGTAAGTTTGAATGCTTCATTTGCATAAATGGACCTAATTGGGAACCGGGGTGGGAACTTTTCCTATAAAACCTGAGCCTTCTCTTTGTCTCTGGAAAGCATTTTCATTTTACATGAAGAGTGTGTCTTCCCAGTTTGCAAACTACTCACTGGAATAAAGTATCTTTCCTCCAAATTTCTTTTCAAAGAAATTTTGTTCACAGTGCATTTTTAATTATTTAACCCATTCTGAGTTATCTCTCTGTTCTTTATTGATTTGTAGACATCCATTGGGTTTAAACTTTTATCCATTTTCTGTGTCACATATATTTTCTTTCATTTTATAGTTTTCCCTTTTACTTTCTTAGTGGTGTTTTTTGATTAAACGCAAGGTCTTAAATTTTAATGTAGTTCTATTTACTAACATTTTCCTTTATGGTTAATGCTTTTTTGAGTGCACCATTTAATAAATCTTTCCTATTCTAAGGTAGCAGTTTTTTTTTCTATGTTATCTTTATTGTCTTATCCTTCACAGTTAGATTTGCCATACACTTGGAATTTATTTTTGTGAATGCTGTGGGTTAGTGTTTCACAAGAGGACCGGATAGGTAAAGTGACCCCTGATTGTTCTGTGAAAGGGCTGTATATGCAAAGTGACCCACAAATGCAGAATGAGCCAATAAACCAAAGAATGAGGCAGACAAATCTAGTTTGTGAGTAGGGGATGGTTTATTAGGGAACTTACGTACGGAAGCCTAGTCCTGGGTGGCAGTGAGGCGGGTAGACTTCCCCACTGTTACTCCCTAAAATCAGAGCTTATATACCATAGGGAAAGAATGTATGTGTTCTATAAAGACAATGAAAAGCAACCCTGAAGAACAGGCAAGGATGCTGTGTGTGTCATAGCCTATGATTTGTGTGCTAACATCAAGGTTGCTTTGATTTAAAGGCAGAATTTATAGTGAGTACATGTTCTCACACTAAGAACAGTAAATAAGGTAGGAATCAGGAGGTATTCATGAGACTGGGGTTAATCAGAAGTCAACAAGGAGGATTAGCCTCCAAGATGGAGTCACGTTTGCACAGGTCAGGTCTGGATTTTAACTTTTTCCATCCTTCCTTCCTTCCTTCCTTTCTTCCTTCCTTCCTTCTTTCCTTCCTTTCCTTCCTTCCTTCCCTCCCTCTCTCCCTCCCTCCCTCCTTCCTGCCTGCCTCTCTTCTCTTTCTTTTTTGAGACAGAGTCTCATTCTGTCACCCAGGCTGGAGTGCAATGGCATGATCTCGGCTCACTGCAACCTCTGTCTCCAGGGTTCAAGTGATTCTTCTGTCTCAGCCTCCACAGAAACTAGGATTACAGGCACACACCACCACACTCGACTAATTTTTTTTGTATTTTTGTAGAGACAGGGTTTCATCATGTTGGCTAGGCTGGTCTTGAACTCCTGACCTCAGGTGATTCATCCACCTCTGCCTCCCAAAGTGCTGGGAGTACAGGTGAGAGCCAACGTGCCCAGCCGGATTTTAATTCTTTTCTATGGATATTCAACTGACCCAACATCAATCATTTAAAAAACTGTCATTATATCTTTATTATAAATCAAATATCCATCCATGGGTCTATTTCTGGACTCCATTTTGTTCAATTGGTCTTATCTTCCTCCTGTCGTACCTCGTCATATTAACCAATATAGCTTTATAATGAATCTTGATATCTAATAGGGAAAGTCTTCTCATTTTGTTCTTCTTTAAAATACTCTTATCTACTTTTGGATTTTTGCATTTCCATATACATTTTAGGATAGATGGATAGATAGTAATTTTTATTGCAATTGTACCACACCCATAGATCAGTCTGTAGTCTTCCAGTTCATGAACCTGATATATTTCTTCAACTATATAGATCTTTCATTTTTCTCAGTAACATTTTATAGCTTTCTGGGTAGAGGCCTTACACATCTTTTGCTATATTCTTTTTTCCAGGTGTTTCATGACTTTTGGTGCTATTGTAATGGTATCTTCTAAAATTTATTAAAAAATTTTTTTTGCTGGTATATAGAAATGTAACTATTCTTTTATATTAACCTTCTATCCAGTGATTTTACTAAATTCACTTATTAATCCTTCTATATTTAGATACTTTTGGATTTTTCTATACTTGTACACAATCATGTTGACTGTGAATAAAGACAATTTTAGTTCTTTTCCAATCCTTACATTTTAAATTTCTGTTTCTTTATTGCACTGGAAGCTCCAGTACCCTCCCAGGTGGAAGTAATCATAATGAATATCTTTTCCTCATTCCCAGTCACCTCTCCCACTTCCTACCTCTGGGTACTCAAGAAATGTAAATCGTGGCTGGGCACAGTGCCTCATGCCTGTAAATCCCAGCACTTTCAGAGGCTGAGGCGGGTGGATCACTTGAGGTCATGAGTTTGAGACCAGCCTGGCCAACATGGTGAAACCCCTTCTCTTCCAAAATATAAAAAAATTATCTGGGTGTGGTGGTGCACACCTGTAGTCCCAGTTACTTGGGAGGCTGAGGTGGGATAATAACTTGAACCCAGGAGGTGGAGGTTGCAGTGAGCTGAGATCGCATGGCTGCACTCCAGACCTGGGCAACAGAGTAAGACCCTATCTCAAACAAAAAAAAAAAAAAAAAAGAAGAAGAACTGTAAATGCAAGTGCAACACCATACCAACCTCTCATCTCTCCAGGCCAGGATAGTGCATGATCCCGCCACATGGCCTGGGGCCTTGAAATGGAGTTTAGCCCTTGCCTGGAGGTTAAAAAGGCCTCAGTCTCCCCTAAGCATAACTCCCTGGGTTCTCACAACTCAGGAGCTCAACCCATTCCCTGTGGGCACCTTGGCTGACAACTTCTCTGGAGAGAAGGGGGAGTAAAGAGGGGCTGATTTCTAGGCTGGGCTGTGTCGTTTGACCTGGTCTAGTGAGACAGGATTCTGGAACCTCACCCAGTTCTGGGACATCCTGTAATCCCAATAATCCCAAGATATGTTCCCTTGCTAATACTTTAAATTCCCCCAAGAGAGTCACTCCTGTAATCTGGATTAAGTATTTCCTTCTCCAGATAATGCCAATGCCTTTGAAAGAGGGAATAAATGAAGCCAGTGTCACATGGTATGCAAGTGTCAAACAGTTGCTGTAATATCAGCAACACACATGCACATACATGCATAAACACACACTGTATGGCGTGTTCACCCTGCCTTAGTGACCGGGGAACTGCCCTTTTCGTATTCCAGAAAGACACTGGGGAAATGTTCCAGGCAAAGAAAAAAGAAACATACTTTTTGGTGGTTGTGCACCTGGGCTCTGGAGCTAGACCACCTGAATTCACTGTCTGCTTCGCCATTACTAACTTATTAACCTACTCAGCATCTCAGAGACTCAGCTTCCTCCTCTGTAAAATAGAGATAATAATACTATCTATATGGCACTTGATAAGCCAGATAGATAGATAGGATTCTAGAACCTCACCCAGTTCTGGAGACATCCTAAAATTTGAGGGATTATTGGGAAGTCCTGTAATTCTGGAATCCTCATTAAATATTGTTATTATTAGACAATATTAACTCCCTGCCTCCCATGCCTGTATTTGATGCAAACCAATTGTACAAATAGCAATAGCCAACCTAGACTGCCGCTGCTTTCCAGGGTCTGTTCAATAGCCGACTTCAGCATGGTGATGGTTAATTTTAATGTGCCAATTTGACTGAGCCATGGGGTGCCCAGGCATTTGGTCAAACATTATTCTGGACACTTCTATGAGGGGGTTCTTGGATGAGATGAAGATTTAAATTGCTAGACTTGAGTAAAGCAGATTGCCCTCTCTATGTGAGTGGGCCTAATCCAATCAATTGAATTCCTGAATGGGACAACAGCGTGACTTTCCTCTGTAAGAGGGAATTCCTCCTGCCTGACTGCCTTCCAACTCAGCTTTCCCCTGCCTTTGGGCTTGAACTGAAACACTGGCTGTTCTTTGATCTCAAGTCTGCTGGCCTTTAGACTAAAACTACACCATTAATTCTCCTGGTTCTCAGGGTTTCAGACTCAGATTGAGGCTATGCCACCGACACTCCTGGGTCTCCAGCTTGCCAACTGCAGGGCTTGGGACTTATTAAGACATCATAATCCCATGAGCGAGTTCCTTATAATCAATCTCTTCTGTCTATATACACATCCTGTTTCATTTCTCTGGAGACTCTGACACAAGAACTACCATCACTTACACCCCTCCTCTCCCTTGCTTGTTTCAACTTAAGAAACAGTCATAGCCTCCTCTGCCTGGCCAATGAATAGGAGGCCAGAGATTTTCCTGAGGGGCATCCTTTTAGGCCTGAAGAAACTAACATGATGTGAATGAGAAGCTACTGGAGTGGTCAGAGTCAAGGTACTGGCCTCTGAATCTCCTTCTTTGGTTGCTCTCTAGGCTTTGAAGGTCAGGGCCACTGACTGGTATCAAGAAGAGGATAATAAGCTGCAGGACGCTTCGGGCACAGTGGCTTCGCTCTGTTCCTTAGATGCATCTGGCTCATCTCTACTTCAGTGCCTGGATGGGTCAGGGTTCTTTGTCACAAGCAAAAGAAACTGACTCTTGCTGGCTTAAGCAAAAGGGGATGAGGTGGAAATGAAGCATGTATTGGAGAGGATGCTAAGAGACAGACAGACAGACCTAGGGAATACTGGATCCCATGAATTTCCAGAGGGTCAAGAGCAGGCAGCAAGAAACAGCATGGCAGATTGTATATTTCCAAAAATAGCTACAGCAATATTTCTGGTCCCATAAGCTCTTCCAGAATCTTCCCACTCCTTATGATGAGCTGGAGTCTATTTCCCTTCTCCTTGGAACTGGGAGGAACTGCCTTGATAAATAGAATGTGGCGGGAGCAACACTAGGTGACTTCCAACATGAGGCCATAAAAGCGAGATGGCTTTCTTCTGGTGCTCTTTCTCTCCGGATGTGCTTGGCCTTGCAACCCAGCTACCGCATTGTGATAGCCCAGGCCATGTGGAGGGATCATAGGTAGGTGTTCTAGCTGACAGCCACTGCTTAGGGCTCAGCCAACAGCCAGTATGAATCCCCAGCAAATGAGTAAATGAGTAAATGAGCTTTCAGACGACTCCAGCCTCCAGTCTTTGAGCCACCCCAGCTGTTGCTGAGTTGACCAGAGATGAGCTGTCCCCACCAAGCCCCACTCAAATTGCAGATTCAAGAAGAAGATAACTGTCATTATTTTAAGTCTTCAGTTATCATTTACTTGTTACGCAGCAACTGGTAACTGGAACACAGCAACCATATCAGCAGAAATCACCTGCCTGGAACACTGCCTAGGGCTCTACCACCACCACCACCTTTAGTGCCTTCTGAAGCTTCTCCCCATTCTGATCTCTTAAGATCCAAGTCCCAGGAGGGAGCATATGCACCATCTGAGTCAAGGTGCCCACTGTGGGCTGTGTTAAGGGCAGGCTGCAGAAGGATCCATCTTCCTCAGCCCGAGGAAGAGAAAGGGGCAGTGGGAGATGGGAGCCAAGGGTCACCTTCCCGCAAGACTGTGTGGGAAAGGTGATTCCCCATAAGTGTTATTGGAAGGGCCTCAAACTGATGCATGTGACCTCTGCTTGGAAAACACACATTCTCTGGGTCTTTGCACAGCTGGCTCTTCACAGGCAATAAAGCATAGCATGTGCATATGTGCAATAAAGCATAGCTGAGAGTGCAGTCTCTGCTGGCCTTAGTTCAAATATCAGGTCTGTATCTTATGTGCTGTGCAACTGCATATAAAGTGGCTTCATTTCTCTGTGCCTCAGTTTCCTCACTTGGAAAGAGGAAAGAATAATAGCACCTACTTCCTTAAATTATGAAAATTAAATAAATATGTGTAAGGCATCTGAAACAGTTCCTGGTAGGTAGGAAGCACATTCATTAAGTTAAATTTTAATCATTATTTGAATTGTAATTACTAACATTTCAACTCAAACATTGCTTCCTCAGAGAATCTTTCTCTGGTACCTCCATCCAAAGTAGGGCTATGTTGGCCGGCTGCAGTGGCTCACGCCTGTAATCCCAGAACTTTGGGAGGCCAAGGCAGCCAGATCATCTGAGGTCAGGTGTTAGAGACCAGCCTGGCCAATGTGGTGAAACCCTGTCTCTACTAAAAAGAAGAAAAACAAAACAAAACAAAAATGAGTGGTGGCGTGTGCCTATAATCCTAGCTACTCAGGAGGCTGAGGCAGGAGAATTACTTGAACCCGGGAGGCGGAGGTTACAGTGAAACAAGATCGCATCACTGCACTCCAGCCTGGGCAACAAAGCATGATTCCGCCTGAAATAAATAAATAAATAAATAAATAAATAAATAAAGTAAGGCTATAGGGCTATCTTAACTCCACCACTCAGGGAGAGGTGGCTGTTGCTTTTATTTTCTTTTTGGTACTTATCACTACAATTAATTAGCTTATTTATTCATGAATTTGTCTATTTGTTTACTTTTATTTCTCATTGTACTTTTCCTATCTTTTAAAATGTGATTGAACACCTGTCTCCACCCGCTAGAGGATAATCCCTGTGAGCAGGAGCCTAGGGGACCTGTCATGTCACTGCTCTGTTTTTTGCATTGGACAGAATGCAGTTGGGGGACATGGAGACACATGACTTAGACCCCCCTTAATGAAGGGCTTGTTCCCCAAATTACTGTGAGTGCTTCAGGCAGATGACTCTTAGCTGTAGCTGCTCCAGGGCTGGCCCCTGCTGTAGAGAGCTGTTTTGCCCAAAGTCATGCCCCTTCCTGGGTGAATCGATAGCAAAGGCAGGCATAGGAAGGCTCAGTGATCCTGGCCCAAACTGGACAACTCAGATAGGCCATTCTAGCTCCAGAGCTGCCTGGGGTAAGGACAGGCAGTCCCTGGGCCTGTACCATGGTTCGAATCCTCCCTCTGCCCACTCATGCTCCCCCATACCCTTCCATGGGTATTGAACCTAGGTCACTCTTTGATCAACATCCTGCATCCTAAACTCCATCTCACAATCAGCTTCCTAGGAAACTCAGCCTGCAACAGACAAGCTTGAGGCATGCAGACAGCTGGTATCTGCTGGAAGGATGAGGTGTCTGGAGCCACCACAAGGTGAAATGGATCTGGAACACGTGGAGCCTCCCTGCGGGAAGGAGCGTCCTTATACATGGAGTGGCAGATGGCCTACTGTTCCAGGGAAGATGCTTACATAATTCCTTTCACTTGTGGGAGATGCTTAAAAGGAGAAAGGAACCTGCGTGATGAGAGGAGGGGACCCCGGTCAGATGCTCCATGACGATTGGGCCATGAATGCAGATTCTCACTCTGTGACAGAGCTAAAGGATCCAGTCCTTGGCGGGGTTTACCACGTTTCTCAAATATTCCCGCCCAAGTATTTCAAAGGGAAAGAAAGTTGCACGCAGACCCCTGGCTCAGGGACAGGCTGTCTTCACCCAGTGACCAGGGATATGGGGCACTCAGATCAGGCTGGAAATCTAAAGCTAAGGCCAGACCCCAGCTGGATCTGAGTGCCTGCCATTTAGTCCATTCCTAAAGAACTGAGGGTCTTGGGGATTTAACTATGTCAGTGTTGGTTCAGAGCTCTGTTTGAGGTTATAGCTTAGTCTGGGGGCAGGGTTCACTTAGGATTGGAGCTCAGTCTGGGGTCAGGACTTAATCTGAAGTTGGGATGAGAGTTCAGTCTGGGGTTAGGACTGTCTGGGACTGAACCAGGGCTCCATGTGGAGCCAGAGTTCTGTCTAGAGCCAGAGTCAAGTCAGGATTTAGCTATGGCAGGATCCAGGGCTTAGTACGAGGCCAAGGTTTAGGGTTCGTCTAGCATCAGGGTCATGACCTAGTCAGCCTCTGAGTCACAGCTGTCTCTGGGGTCACAAGCACAAGCTGGATTCTCATCAGAGTTTCAGTCTGGGGCTCGTTCAGGGCTTGGCCTTGGTTCATGTTTGGGCTTGATCCTAGGCCAGGGTGTAACCTGGTGTCAGAGCTCAGTCCTGGAGCAAGATTTGGGGCAATGTGTTATTCCACAGCAAGGTCAGCCAACTACAACCTGTGGGCCAAACGTGGCTGCCACCTGTTTTTGTAAATCAAGCTTTTTTTTTTTTTTTTTAAATTTTTTCTTTTACCTGCAGTGTTCTATCACAAGTAAATAAAGTTTTATTGCAACACATCCATGCTCATTTGTTTATGCACTATGTATGGTAGTTTTCATGCTATAGCAGCAGAGTTGAGTAGTTGTAACAGAGACTCTATGGCCTGCAAAGCCTGAAATGTTTACTACCTGGTCATTGACAGAAAGTTTGCCAACCCCTGTTCTAAAGATCTGGAGGCCCCTCTGGTGTGTGAAAGCCCAGATCCCTGACCTAACTTGGTGTCAAGGGCCTCCGTGAAGTTTCAGATGGTGTTTAAGGGACCAGGGGGACTCAGTGGAGGCAGGAGTCCTGAGCCTCAGCAAAGGCCTGTTGCTGGTGTCCTGAGTGCCTCATGGGCAGCCAACGCTAAGGCTTTTCCCAGTCTTGAACTGCCTGTTCTGTCCTTCCTCTGTTGAGGGCACAGTCAGAGTATTGCCCTACCAGCTGAAAGGTATTCCCTACCTGAACATTTTTCTTTGTAGTTTCCAAAACCACATTCCCACTCACACTCTCCCTTGGACTTCTAAGCTGTCTTCTGTCAATTTTTCCACCTCTCCCACCCACAAGCAGGACTTTCTCATTGGCTGTCGAGGCAGCTTCTGCTTTCCACTGGGGCTGGAATAACCAGTGAGGCCAGTTTTATCCCATTAAAGTGCTACTCAAAGGCGCCAAGGGCAAGAGCATTGTACTGTAAACAGGGTTATGTGGCAGGTGACCTCACCACCTTCAGCTACGTTCCCTCCCTAAACACCCACAAGGGGACTTCAAAAAGTTAATGGAAAAGTAACATTAAAATATAAACATAAAAAACAGAAACTTTATTTCTCAACATGGCTCTGTCAGGTTCAAGACATTTTTGTAAACAATAATACCTGCCATTGAGTCTATCCCTAAGGAACTGAGCGTCCTGGGGATTTAACTATGTCAACAGTCTTTTTTCTTTTTTAACATAATTAACTGAAGTAAAATGGGCATCTTTTAGAGATTTTGTTTTTTAAGATTAGGAAGCAGGCTGGGCATGGTGGCTCATGCCTGTAATCCCAGAACTTTGGGAGGCCAAGGCGGGAGGATCACTTGAGGTCAGGAGTTTGAGACCAGTCTGACCAACATGATGAAACCTTGTCTCTACTTAAAATGCAAAAATTAGCTGGGCGTGGTGGCACATATCTGTAATCCCAGCTACTTGGGAGGCTGAGGCAGGAGAATCTCTTGAACCTGGCAGGCAGAGGTTGCAGTGAGCGGAGATCGCACCACTGCACTCCAGCCTGGGCAACTAAGCGAGACTATATGAAAAAAAAAAAAAAAAAAAAGATTAGGAAACAAAGAAGTCAGATGGAGCCAAATCAGGGCTGTATGATAGATGCTTAATGAATTCCCATCAACACTCTCACAAAATTGCCTTTGTTTGGTGAGAAGAATGAGCAGGAGCATTATTGTGGTGGAAAAGAACTCTAGTGAAGCTTTTCTGGGACTTTTTCTGAAAGCTTCAGCTCACCTTATCAAAACTCTCATAATAAGCAGATGTTGTTACTCTGTGGTTCTCCACACAGCCAACAAGCAAAATGCCTTCAGCATCCCAAAAAACAGTTTCCATGACCTTTGTGCTTGATCGGTCCACATTTTTTTTTTTGACAGAGTCTTGCTCTGTTGCCCAAACTGGAGTGCAGTGGTGCAATCTCGTTTCACTGCAACCTTAGCCTTCTGGGTTCAAGTGATTCTCCCACCTTAGCCTTCTGAGTAGCTGGGATTACAGGCATGCACCACCATGCCTGGCTAACTTTTGTATTTTTAGTAGAGACAGGGTTTCACCGTGTTGGCCAGGCAGGCCTCGATCTCCTGACCTCAGGTGATCCACCTGCTTCGACCTCCCAAAGTGCTGGGATTACAGGCGTGAGCCACCATGCCCGGCTGGCTGGTCCCCTGTTGCTTTGGCTGAACCACTTCCCCTTCTTGGTAGCCATTGCTTTGATTGTGCTTTGTCTTCAGGACTGTATTGATAAAGCATGTTCCAGCTCCTGTTACAATTCTTTAAACAAATGCTTCAGGATATTGATCCTTTGTTTACCATTTCCACTGAAAGCTCTGCTCTTGTCCACAGCTCATCTGGAGGCAACAGTGTTGGCACCCATTGAATGAAACATCTTCTCAGCTTTAATTGTTCAGTCAGAATTGTGTAAGCTGAGCCAAGTGAGGTGCTGGCTGTTGTTTGTGCTGTTAGTCACTTGCCTCTTCAATTAGGGCAATTTTCCTCACAAATCAGTGTGGATGGTCTGCTGCCAAGTGCTTCATCCTCAACATAATCTCAAAATAACTTATCCATTTGTGAATTGCTGATTTCTTTGGGGCACTGTCCCCGTGAATGTTTTGTGAAGCATCAGTGATTTCACCATTCTTCCACGCAAGCTTCATCATCAATGACACCGCTGATGTCTGATTTTGCTTTAATTTTTGCAGAATTCATGATGCTCTGATAGGGACTCTTTTTAAATTGATGTCTTATCATTCTCAGGTGCTAAACTAATCCTGTTCAGACATGCTATAACAAGGTAGTTTGAGTTTATTTTGGTGCAATAAACTTTTAAAATCCATGCATAGATTTTTCATAATACATATTTTCCAGGAACTTTTTGAAGACCCCTTATGCTTAGTCTGACAGGCCATTCTAGCTCCAGAGCTGCCTGGAGTCAAGACCTGGGCCTGCACAGTAGTTTGATTCCTCCCTCTTCCCATTCTGCTTCCCTCACTCCCTTCTATGGGTGTTGATCACCAGGTCTCTCCTTAATCAATATCCTGCACTCTAAACTCCATCTCAGAATCTTAAGGAAGACAGGCAGTTGGCATTTGCTGGAATGGTGAGGTGTTTGAAGCCACCACAAGGGGAGACCCATCCTGGCTGACACATAGACCTTTCCTGCTGGAAGAAGCGTCCTTATCCCAGGAGTAGTATTTTGTCTTCTGTTGTCTTTAGTCCCCAATGTCCCTTTCGTGCTGCACAACCCTGTAGAAATGGGTTTGTGCCCAACTTCCCCTTTTATACGAGATCAATATCAAAATCCTGGGGTTGAAAAGGCAGTCTGAACCCTTGAGGCAGCCCACAGGCCTTACTCATTAAATGCATCCATTCATCTGCTTCTCCAAAAAATGCCTTCACTGAAGGATGGCCAGGATTATCCATCAAACACTGTCTGTATGTTTACCAGACATTTTTTGCAAAGACTCACTACATATTGTTCTTGCTTAAATTCATATTCAAGAGCCATCTCATTGCAGATAAGCCTGTTTCATTGTTTTTGTTCAGATTACCTAAATTATGTGATTAATTATAATTCCTTTGGCTGACTAGAAGATTTCAGAGTTGAATTCCATGTCTAGTGCAGTTATCTTCAGGGCCTGGTGGTATCTACTCTGGTCCTCGTCCCAGGGGTCTGTGTCCTGCTTTGACTCAAAGTCCGTGATTTGCATAGTGTAAACTGCTGGGGATATTTTGCAAAGTCAGCACTGTTTTAAAGAAAGAAGTCCACACTGGGGTAGGTGGGTTGGTTTGTGAGCTCCTTAATGACCAGAACTAGATCAGATTTGGGGCTGCAGATTTTAGGGGAATGCAGTCCAGTTTGGGCCCCTCCTTTGTCTTCTTAGCTCCTCCCAGGCATCAGTCACCCCTTAGATCCTCGGCCTGTGTCTTCATTGAGGGAAAATCTCTCTTTGCTTAAAATCTAATGCTTTTTAGGATCGGGACTTTGGAAGTGTAAATGGCACGCATGTGGGCCTCAACTCTGCCTGTAGCTCACCGCTACAAGCAAGTTTCCTTCTTCTCTGTCATGGCAGTTTTGAGGGATGGTTAGGTTCCAGCTCTGATACTTTTGGGTTCTCTGTCAGGACTATGAGGAGGATCCTTGGCTCTTGATGTGGCCAGGGCATTTGAGAAGCAAGGAGAGCCCAAGGGCCAGCCAGAGTGTTGGTGAGCTGAAAGGGTGGAAGCTGGCAGAGCTGAATGGGCCAGGGTCACTGTGATGCTTGAGTCTGTCAGCCTCCCAGCTCTGGGGATGATGAGATGAAGTTGGAGAGGCTCCCTAGGTTCTTACATCATCTATGCTTGTCCAAAGTTTAAGGATTACTGAGTGCAACACCTCATTTTACAGAAGAGTAAACTGAGGCCCTGAATGAGAAGGAATTTGCCTAAGTTTACAAAGTAGCACACAGATTGCAGCAGGACTAACTGAGGGCCCCTGGCTTCCATGTGGAAGAGACAAAGAATGGGCAGGAGGAGGACAAGGGCCAAAACCTCCCCTCTCAGTCCATCATCATTCATCACTTGGCAGTGGCCACTTGGATAATCACAAAGCCCTTGATGTCTGCGAAGTGAGGGCTTACAAGGTCCGCCTGCAGCTGCCTTGGGCCACTCTTGGAGGGGGTGATGTCAAACTGGACTGAAGTTCTTTCCTGGGGCTCTAGGGTGGGCACGCTGAAGGAAAAGGAGGGGAGAAAGGCAGACCATCAGTTCTCTTGCCATTCTGAGTCTGGCCTGCCAGTCCATGGCTCCCCAGACTCCTCAGGATCAAGTTCACCTTGTGGCTTGACATTCAAGCCTTATCAACATGTTTTCAGGTCAAGTGCAGTAGCTCACTCCTGTAATCCCAACACGTTAGAAGGCTGAGGCGGGGGAATCACCTGAGGTCAGGAGTTTGAGACCAGCCTGGCCAACATGGTGAACCCCCATCTCTACTAAAATACAAAAATTAGCCAGACATGGTGGTGCACACCTGTAATCCCAGCTATTCCAGAGGCTGAGGCAGGAGAATTGCTTGAACCTGGGAGGAGGTTGCAGTGAGCTGAGATCATGCCACTGCACTTCAGCCTGGGCAACAGAGTGAGACTCTGTCTCAAAAAATAAAACAAAAACAAAAACAAAAACAAACAAACAAAACCCAACAATAATATGTTCCTGATTTAATTTTCTCTTCTACTACCCACACTCTTCCCATCCAGCCAGGCTAGTTTTCTCTCTGTGCCCTAAACGTTCCTCCTCTGGGCTTTCATCTACTCTGTTCCTCCCACCTAGGACGACTTCCTTATTCCAATTCACCCAAGGCCCAGATCAAGTTCTCTTCTTCCAGGAGACCTTCCCTGATGATATCAGCCATTGAGAACTCTGCCTGGCAAACCACCCTTCCTTCTTGATACCTGAAAATCTCAATTCATTGTTTAAGGCTCAGCTCAAACATCAGCTTCACTGGGACTTCTTCCTGCCCCACCCCTCTCTCACTTAAGGGCTGGCTTTTGCTCCCCCAGATCTTGGACAAGATCTTTTCCACAAATCACTGTCCTCATGTGGACATCTGTATCTGAGAGCCTTTCTCCAGGCAAAACCCTTCCTGTCCATCTTAGTGTTTCTAACAATTACACGTGGCCTAGAGCACAGGTCAGTATAATCAAGGACTATATGAGTAGCAGGTGAATGAATGGAAGAATGAAGGAGTGAATGAATGATCGACAATGAATAAGTAAATAAAGGCATCCATGAACAAATGGGAACATGTGTGAATGAATGAGTGAAGGATTCATGTATGAATAAATGAATGAAAAAATAAGCAAATGAGTGAATAAAAGAGTAAGCAAATTCAAGAATGAATGAATGAATGAGAGATCAAATGAATGAAGTGATTGAATACAAAAATGGATAAATAAATGAAAATATGAATGAATGATACGAGTGAATGACTGAGCGAATGAGTTGTATGATTGAGTAAATGAATGATTAAATGAATGAAGAAATAAATAAGTGAATGAAGGCTGATGTGTATAGGCTGTGGGCTGGTTCCTGGGGGTCCAGAACCTCTCCTGCACCACCCAACCCTGGCAACTTCTCTCTGGCTCATCCATAAGGAAGGCAGCCCCATTCCCTGCCAACCCCCCAGGCTGGCACTTACTCGATGCTGAGCTGTCCCTGGAGAAGGCCGCTGCCCTCCACCATCAGCACACAGTCCTTTACTCTCTCTAAGATGGGGTTGACTACTGTCACTTCCACTGTAACTGCCACTCCCACCACGGCTGGGCCCAGAACCTGAAGGGACACACCCATGAGTCATCCACCTACCCCGCTCCCTCCAGGAAACCGATAGTCCTGTCTGAGTTAGAGGATGGACCATTAGTCCTGTCCACCCCACCTCCATATACCCAATTACCGAATGCCAGCATTGCACCCATCCCTTTGTGTTCAATCCACTCCTCCCACCCTTGAGAGCTAAAGCTGGAGTTAAAGGCAAAAAACCTCCAGCTTCTGACACCCTCCCCCAGCTCTGGGGAGGGGGTGCTGCTAGGAACAGCATGGTAGATGCAGACTGAGGTGACCTTGATGGTGATGAAGTCCTCTAGAGTAATGTCCTTCTCTACCAGAAGCTTCTCGCCTTTGGTGACAAGGCACATGGCAGCCAACAGGATCTTCTTGTCCTCTGTTAGGTCTTCTTTGTACTTAGAGTAAGATATTGCAATCGGGATTCTCTTCTCTGGAAGGGAAAGCAGAGGTGGGAGTTAGGGCTTGATGTTTTTCTTCAATGGCACTGGGAAGAAGGAAGAGAATGCCCAATGAATAGCTCCATTCTCTGTGGTCCTTGCAACCATTCTGAGACAGGCTTTATTCTCTTCACTTCTCAGATGAAGAAATCTAAGTCTCAGAGAGGGTATTTTCTTGTCCAAACTCATATAGGAAACAAACCAAGAAATTAAGATGAGGTGGGATTCAGTTTCAGGCCTGGGAACTACCACAATACCAGATTATTTCTCCAAGAGCCTCTGGAGATGTTTCCAAACTTTCCCTAGTTATTCAAGATGGAAATCTCTCAGCCCATCAGCCATTCATCCCATACTTCACTGTTTATTGAGCACCTACTATGTGCTAGGTACAGAGAAGAGGAAGACCAAAGGCCTGCTTCAGTCTTCCAATCCTGTGAGGCCAATTTCCCTACAACTTTTCCGAACGCCTCCCTCCATGAAGGCTCAGTCCTGGTCAACCCCACCAACTGTGAGAAGTCTTCACTGATACTTCCACCCAGTGCTCTCATGCTCTCTGAACTGTGGTCCTGGCCATCTCTATCTCTCTCACAAACACCCTGCCTATGTGTTCTTTTCTTGTAAGCATGGATTACCACAAACCTCAGTCATATTTGTTTTTTTCTACTATGTATTCTTTCTTTTGGGTTCAATGTGCTCTTTCTGGTTTGCTCCCAGGCCCTCTTGCTCCCTATTGTTCTACTGCCACTGCTTCCTTTATTTCCTTCTCTTCCTGACTCTGAAGGTATCTGAGTTTTTAACTAAAGGAAAAAGTCCTTAAAAGGCTCAACTTGGCTCATGCGCTCTGCTACCCCAGGGCATTGCATATCGTAGATTCTCCTGAATGCCAGTAGGTTGATTTATGTGTTCAAGTATGATTTTGTTTTATGGGCTCCCTTTGTTCAGTAGGTCATTACTGTAAGAATCTTTATTACAGTAAAAGTAATAAATAATAATTATAGGCTGGGCATGGTGGCTCATACCTGTAATCCCAATGCTTTGGGAGGCCGAGGTGGATGGATCACCTGAGGTCAGGAGTTTGAGACCAACCTGACCAACATGGTGAAACCCTGTCTCTACTTAAAAAAAAAAGTAAAAAACTAGCTGGGTGTGGTGGTATGCACTTGTAATCTCAGCTACTCGGGAGGCTGAGGCAGGAGAATTGCTTGAACCCAGGAGGCAGAGGTTGTAGTGAGCTGAGACTGTACCACTGCACTCCAGTCTGGGTGACAGAGTGACACTCTGTCTCAAAATAACAATAATGATAACAACAACAATAATAATGATAAAAGCTAACGTTTACTAAGGAATTAAAGTGGGCTGCACTTGAAATTGCTTTCAAGGATTGACTCATTTAATCCTTACAACAATTCCATGAGCAGGTATTACTATTTTTATTTATTTTTGAGGTGGGGTCTTGCTCTGTTGCCCAGGCTGGAGCACAGTGGTGCGATCTCGGCTCACTGCAACTTCCGCCTCCTAGGTTAAAGAGATTCTCCTGCCTCAGCCTCCTGAGTAGCTGGGACTACAGGCGCGTGACACCAAGCCCAGCTAAGTTTTGTATTTTTAGTAGAGATGAGGTCTCACCGTGTTGGCCAGGCTGGTCTCAAACTCCTGACCTCGTGATCTGCCTGCCTCGGCCTCCCAAAGTGCTGGGATTACAGGTGTGAGCCACTGCACCTGGGCTCAGGTATTATTATTTTTATCACCCAATCTTTGATAATAATATATAAAACACTGATAATAAACACCATAAATTGAATGTTCATTAGGTAGTAGGGACGATGCCCAATACTTTATATAAATTAAATCATGTATCATTTACTCCTTGCATGGTGATAGACCACAGTTCTCCAGGTGTGGTCCCGGGACCAGCGGCATCAGTATCACCTGGGAACTTGTTAGAAATGTAAATTCTCAGTCTCCAGCCTGAAGAAGCACTATATGCCACCATATGATACTCATGAGCAGACTTCTGGGCATCAGTTCAGACCCTGGGAGAAAGGAGGAGAAAAGTAGCCCCTTAAAATGTTCAAATTAGGGCTTCTTGAAGTCCTCTGGCTCACAGACTCCACCAACAATCTAATAAAAGCTGAGACTCCTTTTCCTAGAACGATGGTTCTCAACAGCACCATCATTCAACTAGACATAACTGACATCTGTAGACTATTACATCCAACAACAGCAGGATACACATCCTTCTCAACCTCACACGGAGCAGTCACCAAAATGGATCACATTCTGTGGCACAAATGACACTTAACAAGTTTAAAGTAATAGAAATGATGGAATGTATGTCCCCAGAACACAGTGAAATTAAACTGGAAATCAGTGACAGAAAGAGAGCTGAAAAATCTAAAAAATCTAGAGATTAAACAATACACTTCTAGAAGAACACACGGGACAAAGAAGTCTCAAGAGAAATTTAAAAGTGTTTTGAACTTTTAAAGTGTTTTGTATCTCAAGAGAAATTTAAAAGTGTTTGGAACATACATCTTATCAAAATTTGTGGGCACATGCCTGCAGTCCCAGCTACTTGGGAGGATGAGGAGGGAGAATCACCTCAACCCAGGAAGTTGAGGCTACAGTGAGCCATGATTGTGCCACTGTACTCCAGTCTGGGTGACAGAATGAGACTCTGTCTGAAAAGCAAATCAAACAAACAAACAAACAAACAAACACCTCAACACACAAATTTGTAGGCTGCAGCAAAAGTAGTGCATAGAGAGAAGTCTATAATATTCAATACATATGGTAGAAAAGAATAAAGATCTACAACCAATAAGCTAAGCTTCTGCTTTAGGAAACTATAAAAAGGAGAACTCATCATAAGCAGAAGAAAAGAAATAATAAAAACTGAAGCAGAAATCAGCACAATTGAAAATCAGAGATCAATAGAGAAAATCAGCAAAAGCAAAAGCTGGTTCTTTGAAAAGATCCATAAAATTAATAAGCCTCTAGCAAGGCTAGCTTAGAAAAAGGAGAAAAGGCACAAGTTACTAATATGATAACTGCTGGAGAGGGTATCTCCACAGATTCCATGGTCATTAAGAAGCTAGTAAAGGTAACAAATTTGGGGAGTTAGGAAAAAACAGATAGTGAAGGAATATCATGAACAACTTTATGCCTACAGATTTGATAATCTAGATGAAAGGGACCAGTTCCTGAAAGAAAAAAATCTGCTAAAACTCACATAAGAAGAAACAGACAATCTGAAGAGGTCTATATCTATTAAAAAATGGAATCAGTACTTAACCTTCCAAACCAGAAGGCATTAAGGCCAGATGGGTTCATTGGTGAAGTATACCAAGCATTTAAGAAAAAAAATTATAGCAATTCTCTACAATCCTTTCCAGAAAATAGAAGCAGAGACATATCTCTTAAGTCATTCTATGAGGCCAGCATTACCTTAATTCCAAAATCAGCCAAAGACATTGCAAGAAGAGAAAACTACAGATCAATATGAACATAAATGTAAAAATTCTCAACAAAATATTGGTAAATTGAATCAACAATGTATAAACAATTACATGCCATGATCAAGTGAGATTTACTCTAGGCATGTAAGGCTGGCTCAATATTAAAAGTCAATTATTATAGTTCATCAAGTCAACAGGAAAAAAATAACATGACCATATCAATAGACACAGAAAAAGAATCTGATAAAATCCAACACGCATTCCTGATAAAGCTCTCAACAAACTAGGAATAGAGGAGAAATTTACTCAACTTGATAAAGAACACCTACAAAAAACCTACGGCAAATATTGTACTTAATGGTGAGAAACTGGAAGCTTTCCCATGATGATTAGGAACAAGGCTTGGATGCCCCATCTTACCATTCTTTTTCAACATCGTATTGGAAGTCCTAGCTAGTGCAATAAGACAAAACAAAGAGATAAAATGTACACAGATGGGGAAGGAGGGAATAAAACTGTCTTTGTTCACAAATGATATAATTGCCTATGCAGAAGATCCAGAAGAATCATTAACAACAGCAAACCAAAAATCCTGGAACTAATGGGTGGTTACAGCAAGGTTACAGGGTATAAGATTACTAACATACAGAAGTCAATCACTTTCCTATATACCAGCAATGAACAATTGGAAATTAAAATTAAAAATGTAATACCATTTATGTTAGCACCATCAAAAATGGAATATTTAGGCATTAATCTAACAAAATATGTACAAGATCTACATGAGAAGAACTGTAAAACTCTGTTGAAAGAAATCAAAGAACTAAACAAATGGAGAGATATTCCATGTACATGGGTAGAAAGGCTCAATATTTTTCCTTTCCTTAAAAAGGCTCAGTTTTTCCTAACTTGGTCTATAGATTTAATGCAATCTGAAGAAGTTATTTTGTGGATATTGACAAACTGATTCTGTGAGTGGGAGGCAGGAATGAAGAGAAGCTGGATAATGGGGACAAGATAGTTAGAATAAGTACGAATATTTCATAATACAGTAGGAAAATTATAGTTAACAATGATTTATGGCATGTTTCTAAATAGCTAAATGAATCGTAATGTTTCCAACACACAAACAAGATAGAGATAAATGTGTAAGGTGATGGATAACCCAGTTACCCTGATTTGATTGTTACACATTCTATACATGTATCAAAATATCATGTGTACCCACAAAATGCATACTACTCTGATATACCAATTAAAATTTTTTTAAAGAGCCATGACATAAAAAAAGTTTATGTCAAGAGGCAAAAGACCCAGAATAGGCAAGACAATATTGAAGGAGAGGAACAAAGTTGGAGGACTGGCACTACCTGACTTCAAGATTTACCATAAAGGTACAGTAATCAAGACAGTGTGGTATTGGTGAAAGAATGGACAAGAACAGGCATACCTTATTTTATTGTGCTTCATTTTATCATACTTTGCAGACATTGCATCTTTTACAAATTGAAGATTTCTGGAAACCCTGAGTCAGGCAAATCTATAGGAGCCATTTTTCCAAGAACATGTGTTCGCTTCATGTCTCTGTCACATGTTGGCAATTCTTGCAATATTTCAAACTGTTTCATTATTATATCTGTCATGGTGATCTATGATCAATGATCTTTTTTTCCCCCTTAAGACAAGGTCTTGCTTTGTTACCCAGGCTGTAGGTGCAGTGGTGTGATCATAGCTCACTGTAAACCTCCTACTCCGGGCTCCAGCAATTCTCCTGCCTCAGCCTCTAAGTAGCTAGGACTATGGGAGCATGTCACCACATCCAGCAGATATTTGTATTTTAGTTTTTTGTAGAGACAGGGTTTTGCTGTGTTGCCCAAGCTGGTCTCAAACTCCTAGGTTCAAGCAATTCTCTCACTTTGGCCTCCCAAAGTGATTGGGATGGGGATTACATATATGAGCCACTGTGTGCAGCCCTTGATCAGTGATCTTTGATGCTACTATTGGAACTGTTTTCTGGCACCACAAACCATGCCGATAAGATGTTGAACTTAACTGGTAAATGTTGTGTGAGTTCTGACTGCTCCACTGACTGGCCATTTCCCCATCTCTCTCCATTTGCTCGGGCCTCCCTATTCTTGGATACACAACAATATTGAAACTAGTCCAATGAATAAACCTACAATGGCCTCCAGGTGTTCAAGTTAACAAGAGTCGCATGTCTTTCACTTTAAATCAAAAGCTAGAAATGATTAACCATAGTGAGGAAGACACATAGAAAACCAAGATGGGTCAAAAGCTGGGCCTCTTGTGCCAACCAGCAAGGTTGTGAATGCAAAGGGAAAGTTCTTGAAGGAAATTAAAAGTGCTACTCCAGTGACATAGGAATGGTAAGAAAGCAAAATTGCCTTATTGCTAATATAGAGACGGTTTTAGTGATCTGCATATAAGATCACACAGGCCATAACATTCCATTAAGCCAAAGCCTAATCCAGAGCAAGACCCTAATTCTCTTCAATTCTATAAAGATTGAGAGGTTAGGAAGCTACAGAAGAAAAGTGTGAAGCTAGCACAGGTTGGTTCATAAAGTTTAAGGAAAGAAGCCATCTCTCTAACATAAAGTTCAAGGCCAAGCAACAAGTGCTGGTGCAGAAGCTACAGCAAGTTATCTAGAGACTCTAGCTAAGCTCATTGGTGACGATGGGTACATAAAATATCAGATTTTCGATTGGGCATGGTAGCTCACGCCTGTAATCCCAGCACTTTGGGAGGCCCAGGAGGGCAGATCACGAGGTCAGGAGTTCGAGACCATCCTGGCTAACATGGCGAAACCCTGTCTGTACTAAAAATACAAACAATTAGCCGGGCGTGGTGGTGGGTGGCTGTAATCCCAGCTACTTGGGAGGCTGAGGCAGGAGAATCGCTTGAACCTGGGAGGTGGAGGTTGCAGTGAGCCGAAATCATACCATTGCACTCCAGCCTGGGCAACAGAGTGAGACCACATCTCAAAAACAAACAAACAAACAAACAAACAAAAACTCCGATGGAGGTGTACAATGAGATTAATGTTATTTTCATGCCTGTTAACACAACATCCATTCTGCAGACCATGAATCAAGAAGTAATTTTAACTTTCAAGTCTTTTTATTTAAGACATACATTTCACAAAGCCATAGCTGCCATAGATAGTGATTTCTCTAATGGATCTGGGCAAAGTCAACTGAAAACTTTCTGGAAAAGATTCGTCATTCTACACACCATTAGTTTATTCATGATTCATGGGAGGAGGTAAAACTATCATCATTAATAGGAGTTGGAAAGAAGTTGATTCCAACTCTTATGGATGACTTAGAGGGATTCAAGGTTTCAGTGGAGGAAGTCACTGTAGATGTGGTGGTAACAGCAAGAGAATTAGAGTGGAGCCTAAAGATGTGACTGAACTGCTGGATCTGTTGGGAAAACTTGAACAGATGAAGAGTTGCTTCTTACGTGTGAGCAAAGAAAGTGTTACTTAAAGATGGAATCTACTCTCTGTGAAGATGCTGTAAACATTACTGAAATGGCAACGAAAGATTTTGAATATTACATAAACTCAGTTGATAAATCACTGACAGGGTTTGAGAGGATTAACTCCAAGTTTGAAAGAAGTTCTACTATGAGTAAAATGCTATCAAACACCATCGCGTACTACAGAGAAATCCTTCGTGAAAGGAAGAGTCATTCGATGTGGCAAACTTCATTGCTGTCGTATTTTAAGAAATTGCCACAACCACTCCAACCTTCAGCAACCACTACCCTGATCAGTCAGCAGCCGTCAACATTGAGGCAAGACCTTCCACCAGCAAAAAGATTAGGACTCAGTGAAAGTTCAGATTGTTAGCATTTTTTTTTTTTTTTGAGAGAGAGAGAAGTTCTCTCTTTGTTGCCCAGGCTGCAGAGCAGTGGCAAGATTTCAGTTCACTGCAGCCTTGACCTCCTGAGCTCAAGTGATCCTTCCACCTCACTTCTGAGTAGCTGAGACAACAGGTGCATACACCACGCCTGATTAATTTTTTTTTTTTTGTAAAGATGGGGTTTCATCATGTTGTTCAGGCTGGTCTTGAGCTCTTGAGCTCAAGTGATCCTTCTGCCTCAGCCTCCCAAAGTGCTGGGATTACAGGTATGCACCACCTGTGCCTGGCCCTGATTGTTAGCAATTTTTTTTATCAACAAAATGTTTTAAAATTAAAGTTTATATATATTTTTAAAAGAAATAATGCCATTGCACGTTCATAGACTACAGTATAATGTAAACATAACTTTTATATGCACTGGGAGGCCAAAACATTTGTGGCTTGCTTTATTACATATTCCCATTATTGTGATGGTCTGGAACAAAACCTGCAATATCTCTGAGGTATGCCTGTAGATCAATAGAATAGAAGAGAGTCTAGAAATAGACCTACACAAATACAGTCAATTATCTTTGACAAAGTAGCAAAGGAAATACAATGAAGAAAAGAGAGTCAACAAATAGTGCTGAAGTAACTGGCTATTCACATGGGAAAAAAAAATCTAGACGCAGGCCTTACATTTCTTACAAAATTTACCAAACTGAATCATTGACCTAAATGTAAAATGCAAAAACTACAGAACTCTTAAAGATAACACAGGAGAAAACCTAGATAACCTGAGATTAGTAATATATATATGTATGTATTTTTGTGCTTTTCTGAGACTGAGTCTTGCTCTACTGCTCAGGCTGGAGTGCAGTGGTGTGATCTCAGCTCACTGCAACCTCTGTCTCCCGGGTTCAAGTGATTCTCATGCCTCAGCCTCCTAAGTAGCTGGGATTACAGGCACCCACTACCATGTCCAGCCAATTTTCGTATTTTTAGTAGAGATGGGACTTCACCATATTGGCCAGGATGGTCTCGAACTCCTGATCTCAAGGGATTCACCCGCCTCGGCCTCCCAAAGTGTCGGGATTACAGGCATGAGCCACCACACCCGGCCGGTAATAATTTTTTTTAAATGTAACACCAAAGGCATGATCCATGAAAGAAAAAAATTGATGTTAGACTTTATTAAAACTAAAAACTCTACTCCGCAAAAAACACTGTGAAGAAAATACTTGCAAAAGGCATCTGATAAAAGACTGTTATCCAAAATACACAGACCTTTTAAAAACCAGCAACAAGAAAATGAAGAACCCCGTTAAAACGTGAGCAAAAGATCTGGACACCTCACCAAAGAAGAGAAACGGATGTCAAATAACTATATAAAAAGAAGCTCAACCTCCTATGTCATTAGTGAATAGTAAATTTGGATACACTATTACACGCCTATTACAACGTTAATAATCCAAAACACACAACACCACCTGCTGGATAGGAGAGGGAACAACAGGAATTCTCATAAATTGCTGGTGGGAATGCAAAAGGGTACAGCCACTTTGGAAGACAGTCTGTCAGTTTCTTACCAAACTAAACATACTCTTATCATAAGATCCAGCAAGTGTGCTCCTTGGTATTTATCTAAAGAATTAAAAACTCAAGTCCACACAAAAACCTGCATAAGGATGTTTATAGCAGCTTTATTCATGACTGTCAAAACTTGGAATCAACCAAGATGTCCTTCAGTAGGTGAATGGATCAACTGTGTACATCTATATAATGGAATACTATTTTGCAGTAAGAAGAAATGACCTATCAAGACACAAAAACATGAGGGATCCTTGGATACATATTGCTAAGTGAAAGGAGGCAATCTGAAGAAGCTTAATTATACTGTACGACGTCAACTAGATGACATTATGGAACAGGCAAAAGTATGGAGACAGTGAAAAGATCAGTGGTTACTGGGGGTTCAGGCAAGGGAGGGAGGAATGAAGAGGTGGAGCACGGAGATATTGGGGGGTGAAACTATTCTGTATGATAGTGTGATGCTAGACACATGTCATTATACATTTGTCAGAAGCCATAGAATGCACAACACAGTGTGAACCCTGCTGTAAACTATGCATTTTAGTTAGTAATACTATGTCAATATTGGCTCATTAATTGCAACAAATGAACCACACTAAAGCAAGATGTTAGTAACAGAAGAACAGGAGAGGTGGTGGATGGGGATACGGGAACTCTCTGTACTTTCCACTCAAAGTTTTCTGCAAACCTAAAACTACTAAAAACCTATTAATTTAAAAAGTTATATATATTAATAAATTATGTTTTAATAGTCTATCATTTGGTCAAAGAACTTCACTTTTGTGATATAGTCTAACAGGAGTCCAAAATCCAGCAGAAAAAAAATGAAGGTTTTTTTTTGAATCAAAATGTTTACCTGCTTGCCTGACACTCTGAAGATAAATTAAGCAAAAGTTGAGTGTCGTTTTTAATAGCCATAGCTGATAACTACTCAAAAGAAGAGAAAAGATAAGTCACCATGTATTTATTTATTTGAAGATCTATTAAATTCTATTTATTTAAACATCTTTTAAAATGATGTTTATGAGGAGCTTATAAAAATATTTAAAATACAACGTAATATGGAAAGAGCAGGGCACTAATGACTATTTGTAGTATTTAACTAGAATTGTCTTTCAAAAAGCACACAGGCATTAAAAATTTGGAAGTAAAATACATTAACAGTTTGTAGGTGGGTGGTAGGATCATAGGTGACTTTTCTCTTTTGCGTTCCAAATCTTTATGAATATGTATTACTTTTAATATGAAAAAAGCTGCCAAAAGCCAGAGGGAAGTGTATGTTAATTAAAATTTTATGATGAAGTGTTATTTTGTGATTTAGACGTTGTAAAAAATAAATGTTAAAAAAAGCTAAAAAAGTGTGACACCTCCTTCATACGTTTTCACACCCTGTGAAAATTCACAGGCTTCACTTACCAGAAACTGGCCCAGAGCAACAACTTCTTTGTTTAATTAAATCCTTAGAGTTCAGAAAGTATGTGAAAGGAGAGTGAGGCAAAGGAGAGAGAGAGATGCAGAGATAGAGAGACCGAGAGGCAGAGAGATAGGAGAGCTAGAGAGACAGACAGAGCCCAAGGGACAGAGACAGAGACAGAGGGAAGCAGTGACGGAGGGAGAGGGAGATACAGGCAAAACGACAGACAAACTAGGAAAAAAGTTCAAGAATAAGTCAAAGAGGATACATTTAATAAATCACCCATGAAGTGCTATGTGGCCAGGTGCGGTGGCTCATGCCTGTAATCCCGGCACGTTTCGAGGCCAAGGCGGGTGGATCCCCTGAGGTCAGGAGTTGGAGACCAGCCTGGCCAACATGACGAAACCCCGTCTGAACTGGAAATACAAAAATTAGCTGGGCCTGGTGGCACACACCTGTAGTCCCAGCTGCTCGGGAGGCTGAGGCAGGAGAATCGCTTGAATCCAGGAGGTGGAGGTTGCAGTGTGCAAAGATCGTGCCGCTGCACTCCAGCCTGGGTACAGAGTGAGACTCCATCTCAATATAATAAATAAGTAAATAAGTAAATAAATAATCCATGAAGCGCGGTGTGTTCAAGAATCACAAAAAAAAAACCCTTGCTATATTTTTTTAAGAAGCAATTGGAGTGAGGTCAGTTAGAAAATACAAAAACTGCCGGGCGCCATGGCTCACGCCTGCCATTCCAGCACTTTGGGAGACCGAGGCGGGCGGATCACTTGAGACCAGCCTGGGCAACATCGCGAAACCCCTTCTTGACTAAAAATACAAAAATTGCTAGGTCCAGTGGTGCACAGCTATAGTCCCAGTTACTCAGGAGGCTGAGACAAGAGAAGCCCTTGAACCCGGGAGGTGGACGCTGCAGCGAGCCGAGATCACGCCACTTCATTCCAGCCTGGGTGCCACAGCGTGCCTCCATCTCAAAAAACGAAAACCAACCAAAACAAAGAAAACCATCTCTTACTGGTCCAGCCCTCTTCCAGAGAATGCCTGGAGCCAAGTGGGCTCCAGATATATATTTTTTGATTTTAGAAGAGTAATGCATGGCATATTCCATATATGCTGAAATACCCCCAGCATGTATTTATTTGGTGGGTAAATATGCATTCTAGTTTAAATAAAACCCTAGAAATCGCATCCTCATCAGATTGCCACCAGATGCATGTGGATCTGTATTCCTATTGTTTTGCCCCGCCAAGTCTCACTTTTCTTATCTATAAAGTGGGGATAAGAGGCCAGGCCCTGAGCACAATGCTCAGGCATGTCCCCTTCCTTCCTGGGGATGAGCGCAGATCCTGGGAAATCCCCCTGACCTCCACAACCCTCCTGAAAAAGAAGGTGGCTTGGCCGATACTACCAAGCCAGGGTGCACTTACCTTCTTTCGACCCCAGCCTCACGGTGTGGGATTCGTGCAGGATCTCTGCCACCGGCTTGCGGGTGTAGAGGATGGTGGTACCGCTCAGGTTGACTCTCACCCACTGGACCCGGGAGGTGAGGTTGGCCAGGCACAGGGCCAGTCTCAGGTCGTGGCCCAGCATGGGAGGCTCTAGCACCTTGAACTTGCCGGTGATGTTGGGCTTGGCGGCAGGCTCCAGGAGGTCGTCACGCCGGAGACCGCGCCCCCCAACCCTGCAGATCTGGGTTCTCCTTCCAGAGGCTTCCACGCTGAGCAGCCTCTTCACTGCCTTGCTATACACCTGCCTCTCTTTCCGGGACCCTGCAGGGCATCACAGCGTCAGTGGCAGGCACCCCCTTGCTCCTTTAATTTACCATGGCTCATGGAAGTCAAACTGGCAGCTCAAGAGCCATATGCACACTGCAGCCACATGCCTTGTGTGTGATTACATAAATAAAATTTTAACTCAGTTGCCAACAACTTCAGGTCAGGAAATTTCACATAAAAATGCAAATTTCCAGCTTCTCTGACAGCTGGGTCAAAAGCCTCGTATAATAATGATAGCTAGCAGTTTTGCAGGTTTGCTATGTGTCAGGCACTATAGCACTTGGTGCTTTTTTTTCCCCTAGGAGGTACTGCAGAGGTATCATTATCACCCGCATTTAGCAGATAAGGAAGCCAAGACACAGTCAAGTAAAGTAACTCCTCAGTCACACAGACCATGTGGTAAGTGAGGGAGCCGGGACTTGAACCAGGCAGTAAAGCTCCAAATTCCACTTATGCTCCCTTACCACTCCCTACGTGGCAATAACGGCCTTGAGGCAGGAGGTGGGACTTGACTCCGGAGTTGGGGCTTAGACTCAGGACCAGATTAAAGATGAAAGGAAACAGGGAAGAGACAAAAGCACTTCTCCAGGAGACAAGCCCACCAGTGCCATGGCAACACCCAGAAGTTACCACGCCTTTTCAAGGCAACCACCTTGAAGTTACCATCCTTTTCCTAAGAATTTCTGCATAATCTGCCCCTGAATTTGCATGTGATTAAAACTGAATAAAAACATGATTACAAAACTGTAGGGTATAACAACTTCATTCTTTCGTATGTGGATATACAGTGGTCCCAACACCATTTGTTGAAAAGACTATTCTTATTCTTTCTCCATTGAAGTGTCTTGACACCCTTGTAGACTCAATTGGACATAATTTTAGGGACTTACTTTTGGACTTTCAGTTCAATTTCTTTGATCTACATGTCCATTCTCATGCCAATATCACACTGTCAGTGTTACTGTGTATTTGTAGTACTTTTTGTCTGTGTGTTTTTGAGACAGGATCTCACTCTGTCACCCAGAGCTGCTACACTGGGTATACTGCCCATGGGGTAGCCCTACCCCTCAAGGAGCAGCGCCTTTGCTGTTGCTGCACAGCACACTGCTGCTTTAAGTAAAGTTGCTAACACCGCTGGCTCACCCTTGAATTCTTTCCTGGGCGATGCCAAGAAGCCTGCTGAGCTAAGCCGCAGTTTTGGGGCTCATATGCTCTGCATCAGTCTAGAGTTGAGCAATGGCAGCCCTCCTAGAGGGAATGCACTCTCTGGTTTTCTGTGATCTTCACCTTGTAATGCTCACTCTCCAGGTGTTATCTGTGGGGCTCCTGTAGATGTGTGAGTTTAGGTCCCCAATACACCAGTTTTCCCATGGCTAGCACAGACCTCTTTTGAGCTCCAGAACAATACAAAGAACTGGACAGCACCCCCAGGTGTCCCACAGGTGCCTCAAATCCAACCAAACCCACCAACTGCCCAGCAGCATTCCTCATCCCAGCCAGTGGCACAGCCGTGCGCCCATGTGTACAAGCCGGAAGCCTGGGGTGTTCTTGACTCTTCTCTCGCCTTCATCACTCACAGCAGAGCCCTCACCAGGCCCTGCTGAGCATCCTCCTTAGGCTCTGGAATCTGTCCTCTTCTCTCATTTATCTTCCCCCATCAGACCACCATACAAACCGCCTCACCATGAGGTCAGTGTGTGAGCTTTTATTACTTTCATTACTATTTCCCTGCAAGCTTCAGTTTTCCTATCTGTAAAGTAAGTACAAGAGGCCCACAGGCAAGGCACTGAGCATGATGCTCAAGAATGTCCCCTCCGTTCCTGGGAATGTAGGATCCACCCTGCTCCAGTTCTGTTTCCACTCTTACGATTCCAAAACCCGGCTCTGATGGCTCCACTTCCCTACTTGAAACCTGTGGCATGCAGTCTTCACATCACTCTTCCTCAAAGGTACCCTGATACTAGGTGACCCTGGTCTGATCACTTGGTGATCTCTTGGTGTTGCTGTGGACGCCAAGGTTCTTTAACATTCCATGTTGTATTATTAAAACATATGTGAATTTTGCTACTACACAATGTATTTTTACTATGAAAATGTTTCATTTCCCTGCCAAAGAATCTAATACCACCTTCTCAAACTGCCTGATTTTTTGAACAGCTTTGTTGAGATACAATTCCATAACATACAATTCCCCCATTTTAAAAGTGCAATTCAATGTTTCCTAATATGTTCACAGAATCATGCACCCATCACCACAGTCTAATTTTAGAAGGTTTTTGTCGCCCCTACAAAAAAATTCTGTAACCATCAGCAGTCATTTCCCATTCCTCCCCACCCCAACCCCAGCCCTAGGCAAACAGTAATTTAATTCCCAATTTACCTATTCTGGAAATTTCAAATAAAGGGAATCATACAACATGTGGTCTTTTGTGAAGTTTTTTTTACTTAGCATAATCTTTTCAAGGTTCGTTCATGTTGTAGCATGTATCAGTACTGCACTCCTTTTTATTTCTGACTAGTATTCCATCGTATGGATATATATTTTATTTATCTATTGATGAATATTTGGGTTGTTTCTACTTTTTATCTATTTTAAACAATGTTTCTATAAATATCTATGTAAAACTTTTGTGGGTGTTTGTTTTCATTTCTCTTGGGTATGCAGCTAGGAGTGCAATTGCTGGCTCATGTTAACACCATGTTTAACATTTTGAGAAACTGTCAGACTGTTTTCCAAAGTGGCTGCACAATTGTAAATTCCCACCAGCAATGTATGAGTGTTCCAATTTTTCCATATCTTCACCAATACTAATTGTCTATCTTTTTCATGACAGTAGTTCTAGTGGATGTGGAGTAGTATCTCACTGTGGTTTTGATATGCATTTTCCTAATGACTTAATAATGTCAACCATCTTTTTATGTGCTTATGGACCATTTCTATATGGTCCTTGGGGAAATGTTCATTCACAGCCTTTGCCATTTTAAAATTGGATTATTTATTTATTTCTTTATTTTGTAGAGATGGAGTCTTGCTATGTTGCCCAGGCTGGTCTCAAACTCCTAGCCTCAAGTGCTCCTCCCACTTTGGCCTCTCAAGGTGCTAGGATGGGCCAAACATGGTGGCTCATGCCTGTAATCCCAGCACCTTGAGAGGCCAAGGTGGGAGGAGCACTTGGCCTCTCAAGTGCTCTCAAAAAATTACTTTTTTAATGGTTGAGTTGTAAGAGTTACAAACACACACACACACACACACACACACACACACACACACACACTAGATGAAAGTACTTTATCCATTCAATACATGATTTGTAAATATTCTCTCCTATTCCATGGGCTATCTTTCCCCTTTCCTGATGGTACTATTGTAGCACAAGTTTTTGACTTTGATGAAGTCCAATTTTTTTTGTGTTACTTGTGCTTTTGATATATCTAGAAAGACTTGGTCTAACCCAAGATCATGAAGATTTACTCCTATGTTTTCTTCTAAAAGTTTTGTAGTTTTAGTTCTAAGTCTATAATCCATTCTGAGGATTTTTTGTGTATTGTGTGAAATAGGAGGACAACTTGAATTTTTCTCTTTTCTTTTTTTTTTTTTTTTTTAATTTTTCATGTGACCAGTGGGGTATAACAACTTCATTCTTTTGCATGTGGGGATACACAGTGGTCTCAACACCAATTGTAGAAAAGACTATTCTTATTCTTTCTCCATTGAATTGTCTCGACACCCTTGTACAATCAATTGAACATCATTTTAAGGGCTTATTTTTGGACTCTTAGCTCAATTTATTTGATCTATATGTTCGTTATCATGCCAGTATCACATTGCAGGGGTTACTGTATATTTGTTGTAATTTTTGTTTGTCCGTTTATTTTTGAGACAGGATCCCACTTTGTCACCCAGGCTGGAGTACAGTGGTGCAATCATGGCTCATTTTAACCTCAACCTCCAGGCTCAAGCAATCCTCTCACTTCAGCCTCCTGAGTAACTGGTAGCCATGCCACCACACTCAGCTAATTTTTTGTCTTCCATGTTGCCCAGTTAGTCTTGAATTCCTGGCCTCAAGTGATCCTCCTGACTTGGACTCCTAAAGTGCTGGGATTACAGACATGACCCACTATGCCTGGCTGTAGTAAGTTTTGAATTTGGGAAGTATGAGCCCTCCAACTTCTTATTCAAGATTGTTTTGGCTATTTGGGACACCCTTGCATTTCCAAGTGAATTTTATGATCAACTTGCTAATTTTGGGGAAAAAAACTCTGCTGTAATTTTGATAAAAATTTTGTTGAGTCTGTAGATCAATTTTGAAAGTATTGCAATTTTAACAATATAAACCCTTTCAATCCATGAAAATGGGATGCCTTTTCATTTATTCAGATCTTTAATTTCTTTCAACAATGTTTTGTAGTTTTAGTGTATAAGTCTTGCACTTCTTTTGTTAAATTTATTCCTAAGTATTTTATTCTTTTTAATGCTACTGTAAATGGATTTCTTAATTTCACTTTTGGATTATTCATTGCTAGTGTCTAGAAATATGATTGATTTCTATATATTGATCTTGTGTTCTGCAAACTTGCCGAACTGGTTTATCATTTCTAATAACTTTTAAATGGATTCCTTAGGATTTCATATATATAAGATTATGTTGTGTGCAAACAGAGATAGTTTTATTTCTTTCCAATTTGGAAATTTCTCTATTTCCATTTCTTCTTTCCCTCCCTCCCTCTCTTTGTACCTCCATTCTTTTCTCTTCTTTTTATTTTAAAAATTGTGATAAAATACACATAATATAAAATTTACCATCTGAACCATTTTTAAGTGTACACTTCTGTGTCATTAAGTACATTCATATTGTTGTATAACCATCACTATCATCTACCCAGAACTCTTTTCATCTTGCAAAACAGAAACTCTGTAGCTATTAAATAATAATGCCAATTTACCCCAAATCTTAGCCCCTGGCAGCCACCATTCTACTTTCTGTCTCTATGAGTTTGACTACTCAAGGTACCTCATAGATATAAGCGGCATCACAGAATGTTTGTTCTATCATGTCTGGCTTATTTCTCTTAGCATAATGTCCTCAGGTATCATCTGTGTTCCAGCATTTATTATTTTTTTTCTTGATTTTTAAGGATAAATAATATTCCATTGTATGTATATACCACATTTTGTTTATTCATTCATTCAATGATGGACATTTGGGTTGCTTTTACCTTTTAGCCAGTCTAGTAGGGAGATAATAAAGATTCAAGCAAATATCAAGTTGATATGTGCTTAGAAGGAAATCAATAGGGTGCTGAGACCCCTGGTCAGGCCAAAGTTCGGGATGAAGTCAGCAGGTCCTTCCCAGACAAAGAAAGCATCTTGTGCCAAGTCCTTTAGGTATAAAAGAGCAGCTAATGACCTTTCCCTCTTGCTGCTACCCGAACAAGCACAGCCCTCCCTGCTGCGGTTCCCTGATCATTCTGTACCTCGGCAGCCTGACCTTATCACACTGCACTGGGATTGTCTGCTTTCCTGTGCTTCCTGTCCATCCTGCCACCTGGTACTTGGGGGTACCCCCTAAATGCAAGAAGGGAGGGAGAGAGAAAGGCACAGTAGAAAGGTAGAGAGCAGAATGGCTGGAGACAGACAGAGAATGTGGAAGAAGAGTGTCCTGGGCTGGTCACAGGGTCTCTGCATCAACCTCTCAGCAGCTGCGGCCCCACAGCCACTGTGCTCACTGTTTCCTGCCTGCTTAGCCAGCCAGGCCCTGGGCAGCAGGTGTTTGGTCTTCCCACGCAGGCTGTAGTGGATTGAACACTGTCCCCCTTAACAATATACCCAAGTCCTAACCCCTGGTTCCTGTGAATAGGTTCTTTAAAGATGTAATTCAAGATCTTGGAATAAGATCATCCTGGATTTAGGGTAGGCTCTAAATCCAGTGACTTTTGTCCTTGTAAGAGAAAGGAGATGGGAATTTGAAACACAAAGGAGGAAAGAAGGCCATGTGAAAATGGAGGCAGAGATTGGAGTGATGTGACTACAAGCCAAGGAATGCCTGAGCTGCCAGAAGTTAGAAGAGTCAAGGAAAGAATCTCCCCTAGAGCTTTTGGATGGCGCATGGCCCAGCCAACACCTTGATTTTGGACTTCTGGTCTCCAGACTGTGTGTGAGAGAATACATTTCTGATGTTTTAAGCCACCAAGTTTGTGGTTACTTATTATGGTAGGTCCAGGAAACTAATGCAGGCCCAGAGGCCGATGGCTGGACAGGTGCACCAGCCTTGCTTCCCTGCTGGCTGCCGGTACCAGCCTGACCAAGACCTTGGCTTTGTATTTCCTTTGCTTGGAAGGCTCGTCCTCTCTTTGCTTAGTCTCCAAGGCTGTCTTAGGAGTATGGGCAAAGCACATTGTACCCAGGGGATCCGAATCTTTGTGCTGTAGCACATGTCCTGGTTTCACAGACAGGGCAACGGCTCATCACTCAGAGAGGCACAAGCCCCTGTCATTTCATCTGTAGAATACTGCTCTTACAAGTCAAGGATGTCTTAGCCTTCATCTCCTGGCTAAATCTTACTCCCTTCAGCGTTTCCTCTCATAGCCTGCTTTTCCTGATACCTTCTGCCCTGGCCGATTTAGAGACTCCTCCGCTCTGCTCCTTTAGCCTCTAGACACCCCAGTACAGTGCCAGCCATTCTGAATTGTTCTGTGCTATCAGCTCACCATGTGATGAGTTCTCTGGGGACTTCTCTTTGTCCCCTTGCCTCTGAATCATGCCTGGCATTCAGGAAGCTCTGTACTTCGAGAGCACATGAAAAATCCTAGCATGGTGTATGGCACACTGAAGCCACTCAGCAAAGGGGGGCAGTCTAACATAGCGGGAAGGGCAGAGGCCCTGAGATTAGACTGCTTTATTAGAATGCCAGCTCTTCTGGGCTTTGAAAGTTTGGGGAAGTTACTTAACCTCCCTGTGCCTCAGTTTGATTATCCATAAAATGAGTTTATTTTATTTTATTTTATTATTTGAGACAGAATCTCTCTCTGTAGCCCAGGCTGGAGTGTAGTGGTGCAATCTTGACTCACTACAACCTCCATCTCCTGAGATCAAGTGTTTCTCTTGCGTCAGCCTCCTGAGCAGCTGGGACTATAGGCACCTGCCACCACGCCCAGCTAACTTTTGCATTTTTAGTAGAGACGGGGTTTTGCCATGTTGGCCAGGCTAATTTTGAACTTCTGACCTCAGGTGATATCCCCACCCCTGCCTCCCAAAGTGCTGGGATTACAGGTGTGAACCACCATGCTGGCTCATAAAATGATTTTAAAATAAATATTAAATGAAATAATGCATGGACATTGCTTACCACTGTGCTTGGCAAGTTCTAGATACTGTTATTGTTATTTTTGTTAACCTAGATGTGAAATCACATAGCCCACAGTAGGTGGTCAATGTTAAGCAATAGACAATATTATAATTAAATAGTGTCGGTGCAGTGCAGAGTGAGGAGCATGGGCTCTGGGTTCTGCAGGAGAGTTCTCACTTACTGGCTATGTTCCCTGGCTGGGTCAACTTGC